>VDFB02050176.1:0-31256 GCA_007258455.2 Sequoia sempervirens | reverse complement strand
TGCTTTCTTTGAACTTTCCTTGCACATACCTTTTTATTTCCCTATTGTTATTTGGACATTCACTTATGCTAATACCCCACTTGCTCATCCATTTGATATTTTGTTTCATCCACGTGCTCTTTCTTCTATCTAATTTTTCATTAGATGCCTTTTTGGCCAGCGATGAGTCTCCATGTTATCTAGTCTTCTTAGATAGCTTAGCAACCGAAACATAGCAGACGCTTCAACAGGGAAAGCCCCGGCCTCAGCTAGAACAATCTCGTAAGGGACAGTAGATTTGAAAGGAAAGGAACCTGGACCGTCTTACTACTATTTGTTTAAAAGCTCCATGAGCTATGTATGTATTTATATGCTTTCGTACTCTGATGTTTATTGAAAAGAAAAAGAATTTCATGTTGAAATATATTGTAACTGTATTTGAATTAACAATAAAAGAAAAGAAAAATTTTATTGCAATGGCTTTGTTACTCGTTATCTTTACTTGTTGATGTAAAATTAAGAAATTTTTACTTTATCGAAGGGTTGGCACGTTACATATAATAATTATAATTATCACAAAGATAATATTGTAATTATGAAAATATAAATATAAATACCAACATCCTAAATATTATTATGGTAAATATTGAAATAAACATTCGATTAAATAAACACATAATATGCTAATATAAAGTTAGTAAACGACAGCACTATATGATTAATATTACCAGCAGCGATTGTTAATTGACCACTAAAGCAGCAATTTCATAATTAAATAGGCAACGATCAAGTGTTACTACTTTATGGGAAGGTGCATACAAACTGGTCGCTTCCTTTAAATAGACCTCTTTTCATAAAGTCTCCCCCCCTTATAAGACACCTCTTGGGAATAAAGATGGTATATAAGAAATATAAAATCGAAGGAGTACGGGAGGATCCTAGGAAGGCAGCGATAGGAAAAGCAGGCTTTGCAGCAGCAATACCTTAATCAAGGGAACACTGCACTATAGAAGGCAGCGAGGAATATTAAATAAGGGGAGCACAATCAAGTGACATCAAATGGGATGGAATAAGAACAGATAAGTAAATATATATCTATATGGATAAGTAAATATATATATATAAATAATATGTATCTACAGGGGTAATTATTGTAAGTCTAGAAATTACTTAATAATAATTATGGATATATATGTATATGTTTAGATATGTGAATTATATACGATTATGCAATAATGATCCTTGCAGAAATTATTGAGCCTTATAAGTAATTATGATTTTAATATAAAAATAGATTATATATTTATTTATATATGTCTTTATCCTATGATCAATCAAGTGTAAGGTAGAGGGAATCAAGTTAGGAGGATGCAGTTTACAGGCCTCCCATGCTAAGTAGGCCACCTCAAGGGTGGAATTGTCTTGGTCAAACGTTCCTACCGCTTGGGGCCAACGGGTGGGTTGAGTAGTTACGAGCACCCCTTCCAAGGCTCCCCTATCAAGCCAAACTACGATTGATTGTTAGGATGGAACCAAGGAGTCTCAATCATAAAGAGGATGGATACAACAACATGGATAGGAAAAGCAAGTACAAGTGTATCCACTAAGCACGCCACTCCGAGGGTGGAATTGTCTTGGTTCAGACGTTCCTGCCGCTCAAGGCCAAGTGGTGGGTTGTCTTGGTCGGACGCTTGTGCCCTTGGGCTTAGATAGATAGCTTCGGGCGGACTTATCCTACTTCTCATCCAGGTCCTATTATGAATGAAATTTCCACTACGCATTATGGATATTGGTAGTTTAGATAGTCTTGGAATAGTTATGTATTTTAAATAGACAAGGCATTTATTATGTTCTGATCACATGAATTATATTTCCAATATTATCTAACATGATTGCAAGACCTAAAGCCAAGATTATAATCCTAACTACATTAAGCTTGTGATTCTAGGGCAAGATTTAGGGTAACCCAATAAGAGCTCATACTTTCGAGTGAAAGGTCATTTATGCGTTATTCCTTTGCACGGAATAAAAGTTTGCCTCAGGCCAAATAAAAAAGGGCTGCCAAAACACCAAATATTGGCTTATATTAAAGAACAAGAGGAGGCTAACATGGCATGTAATAAATCAAAGTCTATGGCACATCCTCTTGCCAAGAGAAGCTTGCAAAGACCTCCTAGTGGCTTATCACAACCGGCTGGCCCACATCCTTTCATGCAAATGCCACCATCTTCTAAAGAAGATAATGTTTCGGTTACATGAAAAAGAGGCCCATTGGAGAATGCCTTCAAAAATGAAGCAAGGGAGATTGCATATCAGAGCATTGCTCATTGCATTTATGGCAATGAACTTCCTTTCAACCTTGTTAGATCACCTTATTGGCGGGCAATGGTGACAACCATTTCCAATACAACTTTTAATTATGTTAGTCCTGAGTATGAAAAGGTGCAAACTACCTTATTGGCGAAGGAGAAAGCTTCAATAGAGGCATCATTAAGAGTAATCAAGGATACATGGCCTGAAACAAGTGTGTCTATCATTTCTGATGGATGGAAAGATTGCAAAAATAGACCATTGATCAATGTTATAGCAATGTCCCCTAAAGAGGCAATGTTTTTGAAGGCAATCGATTGTGAGGGGCAAATAAAAGATGCAAGTTTTATTGCAAATATCCTCATAGAATCCAATGAAATGGTGGGGTCTAAAAATGTTGTCCAAGTCATAACAAATAGTGCTAAAAATTGTAGGGCAGTTGGGTCTATAGTGTAAGAGTTGGTATAGAATAACTCTTCATCATGCAAGATTTGGCTGAAGATTATAGCCACCCAAGATCTAGGCACTTCATGAAAGCACAAGAGAGATCAATATGCAATGCTCAAGATTGCAATGGAATTCACTCCAATAATGTGTTATATACAATGTATGAGACCACCTGGTTATATAGACAAGGTGAGACAAGATTAAACAGGATTATGACAAGTGTCTTAATCCTATGACATGTGACAACTTATCACTACTACCTAGGACACATGTTACAAGTCAAAAGATAAGATAAGATCTAATGACAACTAACACCTTCTAGAAAGATTCCTTCTTAGGACCTAAGTAAACTTAACATGTAAATAAGTCCCCTAAATCCCCTAGTAATGAATTAACTAGGTACAAGACTTTATTTACACCAACATATAGTGGAGGGTACATATAGTCACATTTTTTGGACACCATGTGCAGTCCACTCAATTTAATATTGCAAAAGATTGGCACACAAATTGAGTGGGTCAAACAAATCTACACGGAGGGCGAGCAGATCCAAATGTATGTGACTAATCATCATATGTCACAAGGTATCTTCAGGACCTTCTCCAAGTTGGAGTTGTTGAAGGTAATTTAAATTTGATTTTTTAATATGCTTTAATTTTCTAAGTTATATTTTTCATTGTTGATTTGTGACTAGTATTTTTTATACCATGTTGGGTTGTCGAAACTCAATTTGTGTGGTAGAAACCCCTGTTTCCCCCTAACACTGAATTTGACTGTAGTTTTGAGTTTTTCTGACGTTTTTGAGTGTTTTGTGTTTTTTTGTGTTTTTGATGCAATAATGAAAAGGTACGATTTTGATAATAAATGGAAATAAATTTACTAAAAATCAAATAGCTCTGGAAATGCAACAATATCAATGCCAGTATCCTTTATTCAACTTCTCTATCGATTACAATGAAACCCAGATGCATGCAATGTATAAAATGAAGAATTTTCAAGATTTTAAAAACCTGGCATTTTGCTGGTACAGAAGTACAGATCTGTACGGCCCAATTAATGAATGCCCTTCTCTTTCAAAATGATGATCTCTGAAGACTCCCAGCAAGTTAGCGCCTCCAAGGAAGGTATTCTGGAACCAGTGAGATAGGCGTTTCACCCCAGATGAATGAAACACGTGTTTAGAAGAGAAGTACGGCCTGCTGTGCAAGTACGGCCTGTCAGACCAGCAATCAATTTGTACGGCCTTCACCAATTTCAATGTATAACCCTCTGTAAATGGTGCACCCAAGGTAATAGATGATATCTGGATGCAAACAACTGATAATAACTGAAGATATAAATTCCTCTGAAGCTCTGTAGTTTTCTCTGAATAAGAAAACCTCTGTAGGCAATAAATCAAGTGATATTGCACACTCTCTGAATTGCTTTCCGCTGGAGATGGCTCGTTCTCCAAGGAATCGAACGCGAAACCCTAAAGTCTCAGGCTCAGACCAAAATTGATCAGTTTCAAACTCAATAATCTCATAATGCACAATTCCCAAGGCAAAATCCACTAATAGGCTGAAAAGTGCGATTTGCTTGAAAATAGGGTTTCATTAAAATATTCACGTTTTAATATTTTAATGTTTCAATAGTCCTCAGCTGAATATTTTAAATACTTTAATAATCACTTTTTGGCCCCTTTCTGATGTTGGGCGCACCCTTCAAGGAAAACACTTAAGTTATAATTTAAAATTATAACTTTATATTATAAACATTAATTAATTAATATTTAATCAATACGATCAAACATTAATATCTTCCTCGTTTCTAACCCGATGACTGATCCGTCTGATGCTGACGAACTCTGAAGTGATTCCTGATGCCGCCACAGCCCATATCATAAAAAGAAGGGTCCCACATCAGTCACAGAACTCAAAATAGCAATTCGCGAAAACGCCTCCCATCGAGCTTAACTTAAAGACAACTCCATCAAACTTCACCGACTGCCGAGTTAAAGCCCGGCGACCCTCTATCCAAATTTTATCTGGGCCACGAGAGGGTCGTGTAGGTGAGGGCCAACTCGTTCTCCGAGATGTCACTGAAGGGGATATGACAATTTGCATCTCACAATCATCTTAAGATGACTTGTGAAGGTGCAAGAGGCCTCGAGTTCTATGGTCATCAACAGCCTATGGAGTGTATGGAAGTGTAGAGAAGGGTGATTCGCTGCTCACGAGTCTCTTGCTTTCCAAGAGAATTCCAAGGAACAAACCACCCTAAACGACCTCGGGTTTCGTTTAATTGGCTTAGAAGGCGAAATGAAGAAATTGCAAAGAATAGCCTAAAGGTAGAATATCAAATAGAATGACTGGACAAACTGCTTCAGAGACCGAGAAAGCAAGATAATGAGATCTTTGTCACAAAAGGAGCAACTCTCGGCCAAAGGACGCCAATGCGGGATCAAGATGCCAACACGGCAGGCTAAAGTCCGAGAGGCGCATTGGAGTCCTGTACACACAAAGTGCTAAACCTTCAGACAGAAACACTACAGACCTACTAACTAGCTCAGGTCTAAGGTCCATTTGTTCAACTAAATTAACAGAAAGTAGGAAATGTTAGAAATACACAAGGAAATGGAGAACCAACTTACCAAGGGTCCTACATTTGAGATCTTCCTCCAAGCTTTGCCCGAACAACCTGTACACAAGATAAACGAGGGAAAATGTTGGGGTTGTTTTGGGGCTTGCCGCAATCAAACCCCTACTTTGGTGTTCCCACCTCCACAAATAGCCAAAAAGATAGAGAAAATGGACAAAAGGTAAACAAATACAAAGTGATAAAAGCAAACCCCACTCAAGGAGGAGAACTTGTATCACCAAATAAAGCTGCAATAAGTTATCTATTCGCAAATAGACAAGGAGCAAGAGAGTGTTACCAACAGTCCAGGGCGCCCCTCTTGATTTGAGGGATGCACTGTTGATTGCTTGCAAGAGAGCTTTGGCTGTTGGAGGTACCTCAATCTAGCAGAGCTTCGTCGTGGAAGCAAGATTGGGAAAAGAAGAGCAAGAATGTAGAGGCAGAGTGAGAGAGTGAAGTGTTAGAATCCAAGAACTTGCAAAATGAGGCAAAGGAATGAGTTTTGTGTTGCTGCATGGGCGGTAGGAGCCGTTACTCTCGGGTTTTGACTGCAAGGACATGTGTCATGAGCCAAAGATTCCAAGATTCCTCATTTCAAACTTAGAAAAACGCAGGGACGCTAGCGCGCCACGCTGACGTCTGCATGTCGCACAGGCATCCAACTCATCGTTTTTTCAAGAAACAAGGTGGTGAACTGTTGTCGCTTCATCATTGGTCCTTATGGAGTTGAAATCACTAAATTCCGACCCATAAGGTTCTTGTCATAAATGCGACTAGGTGTAATAAATGCGGAGGTCAAATGCGCAAATGTGAAATTGCCCCCAGGGTCCAATTTTACGACATTACATTTTGCCCCCACTTTAGTGGTCTAGATTTTGGGAAAAATCAACCACACTAAAGTAGAAATGAGAACAAACACAAAATATTAACAGATTTGCATGCCAAAAAGGATACTGTAGAGGCCGCAAAGGTCGAGCAAGCGGGTACTAACAATGCCCCCATCGATCAAGCTCAGTGAAAATTACAACATCTAACGTGAAAGCTCATGCAAAATTTTCTTCTGAAAAACTCAAATTTTAGGTCAGCTCAAAAATCGAAAGAAGCTACCAAGGCGAGAAGAATGCTCAAGAAAAAAATTTGGTGGTTTGGAAGGAAAATATGGAGTGAGTATATGCCCCCTCCTGGTTTTGCCCCCAACTTGGTGGGGTAAAATCAAGAAAAACGAGGGATCACGATCACCAAGAAAAATTTGGGCCTATGTATACCCGAGTGGGCCCCTAGAAGGATCATTTTCACTATTCACTGCAGGAGTTTTTTTTATTTTGTGAGAGAAAAGCCAACAAAATGCCATGCAAACGAAACTACAAGGAGCCTAGAATTGACTAGCTATGACAGGCAATTACTGAGGGCCACAAGGTCGCCCAGGTGAGTCCGAAAATCTCAATTTTTGTACATTTTTAAGCATTTTTTAGTAATTTTTTGCACATAGCTGAGTGCAGGCCTACCGGCGGCGCGAATGCGTCCTGCCAGCATGTTGGCGTCCCGCCTGCACGCTAGAGGCCTTCGGATGCGCTAGAGTTTGCCTCATGCGCTGGCATCCAGCTAGCCATCAATGGCGAACCTCGGACACTATCGCGACGCACCTGCATCTCAGAGGTTGACTTAGAATTTTTATATAGAAGATGGACTTTGACTTAAATCTTTTTCCCATTTTTGTAGGATTATCCGGAGATCAGGTAGCACCCCGACAGACAGGTCCCAGGAGGAATGGCATCTTCGACAAGTTGGCCTCTGGTATGTGTACACGATGCCAAAGATGTTTCATGATCACATGCTCATGGCATTGATGGAGTAGTGGGATGCTACCACCTCAACATTCTAGCTACCAACGGGTGAGATGACTCACACCCTAGAGGATGTATACGAGATCAGGCGCAGCACATGTCCCAGGAGGAGTGGCATCTTTTGACAAGTTGGCCTCTGGTATGTGTACACCATGCCAGAGATCTTGTTTCATGACCACATGCTCATGGCATTGATGGAGCAGTGGGATGCTAGCACCTCAACATTCTAGCTACCAACGGGTGAGATGACTATCACCCTGGAGGATGTATACCGCATCACCGGCCTACCCATCCACAGACGACAGGTGGCTCTAGATGACACACGCTCTGCTCATGAGCGTGCTGAGGGTGTTCGGTACTGTTCAGGGCACTAGGACGACAACGATGGGATTGGCCACATATACATACGCTAGTTCAAGCAAGGCAACGTGGTGGTCCCCCTTGTACAGCGAGCAATGGTAGTCACAGTGGCCATGCGGGTCACCATGGATGGGCGAGGCTCACCTTCACGGGGACCTCATCCATACCATCAAGGCGATGATTATTGAACAGTCTTCACGTGGGGTCGTAGCATGCTCACGCACTTGTACCACAAGTTGGGTGGGTTCATCCACTATGAGTATGCGAGCCTCAACGCATGCACCTTGCTACAAGTGTGGGCTTTTGCTCACATTACATGCACTCGACCAGCCGGGTATCCCAGAGTGAGGGACTATACAATGCCCATGGCTCATTGGTCCAATGGCAGCCGTATAGATGGTTCAGATGGGTGGATGACCGTAGGTATCTGCGATACTTGCAACGCAACCGTTTTTAATTAGGTCGCACTAATTATATTATTATGCCTCCTATTGGCAAAGGGTTATGAGACAGTTCGACATTATTCAGACCACCCCGCCCATGGTCCCTTCTTACACACGAGCCGTGAGGAGCGCTACGCAGTCGAGCGATTGTCGATGGCCGACCATCACCAACATCGTCCCTTCAAACGACGAGGCGGATGACTAGGACCAGCCTCTGGCACATCCTGTGGACGACGTAGGCGTCGCTCGCATTCTGGACATGGTGGATGATGCACCGACTTGCCCCAATTTTCCCGACGGATGCCCCCATGGGGGATCCAAGTGTGCAGGATGATCCAATGCTCATTTGCCATGGTACAAAGGAACTACAAGAACAAATGTGGTAGTAGGGTTTAATGAAGTCATAACTAATGACACATTGAGTAAATTGATTAATTGATAAGACCTTTTCGTGCTAGGATTGGAACAGTCTCAAAGGTTCTATCTAGTGGCAAAGGACGAGTCACGACTCTAAGAGTTGGTGAACGTCATGAATATCTTCATTGAGGAAGCTCTATTCCCAAATTTCCCACAACACCATTGGGCAATTGTGTTGACACTCCTTGTCTTATGCCTAGGATTATTGTCCTTCCCTTGTTGCATTTTGATATCTAACATGATTTGTGATCATTCATGTATATGCATTGATTGGAGTGTGTGTGTGTCATGCATTGTCTTATATGTGCTTGATTTGGTGTGGGTGGCCACATTTGATGTGTGATTGGCATGAGTGTTGTCGTGTACACTTTGTATGTGTCTGAGCCTTGACCTTGTTAGTGGTGCATTTATGATCTTCTTTGTAGCTCAAGGGTTGCCTATAGTGGCATAGATCTATTGCGCTCAACAATGGTAAAATGGTTGGGAGGTGGGTAATATTCCTCCATTTGTCCATTCTTGAAGCTCTCAAGAGTTGAAATAATTCTCAATTTGACATTTTATGTTATGCTTTTGATTATTGGAGCACCTTGGAGGTGGTTCATTATTGATGAAATAATATTTGTTATATCATGTATGTAATGGAGTGTGTACCTTCCATGTTTGGAAAGTAGCCTCTACATGATTATTATATTATGATCTCATTTAATTGTGTTGTACCCAAACCAAATTTTTTGCTTCATTAAGGCATTTTGCTTAAAAGAGTCTAAAGTTCTAAACCTTGTTAAAATGATGTCAAAACACTATTTTTGGGCAAATCAAGTATGGACTTTGTGTTAGTTTGATGTCGGGAAGATACTTGTGAAATTTGAAAAAAATGAAAATTAGGGTTTTCAAGCACCCCTGTTTCAGGCTGTAAAACCCTAAATTTTGAAACTCGTCAGAATAGACTGAAAATTGTTTTGATTGGCTTATTTTGCTTCACGATTACAATGGTGAAGTCAGTTTCAATTAAAACTCAATTTAATTCTAGTGGGTAGTTTTCACTTTTTCAAATGAAGAAATGATAATTTTGAGGTCGTCAATGGCAGATGGCCAGAGACCAGATGTTGAAGTCTAAGCCTAAAATGCTCAAATGAAGAATCTATGGCGAGATAAGTGCAAAATAGAGCTTTGTCTCAAAGGAATTTTTTCGTCGGGATGAAAATTATCAAAAAATTTCTAACTCTGGAGCAGAGCCGTTGGAGGCCAGGGGCAACCTAGATTTTGAAGGCCTAGATTTCAATTTTGAGGTTTGTTACTTCCAAAGAGACTTGTCAGGAATACTGTCAGCTTCGTGATGAGCTATCTAGCCAGCCTGAAAGATATATCTAGCACTTGATACAAGAGTTTCAACGAGGAATGAGGGGAATAAAAAAATGACTTAACACTGGAAGGAAAAGCGCAACTTTTGCAAAAGGCGCCCATCTTTTTGAGGGATCAGATGAAGGTTTTGACCAAACGACACCTAGGATGTTTGTCTCACATTTGATCAGGCTTCGCAACGCATCCGTCAATGGGTGAATCTGAGTTGCTAAACTGCCAGGGTCAGAGGTCAAACGGGTGGTTAAATCTTGGTCAAAATGACAAGGGAAAAAGCAAAAGCGCCCCTATTGGCCAGGGGCGCCCAAGGTTTTGGAGCCTTGAATGTCTTCTTTCTGGTGATCTCAGGTATTCATCATGTCTGTGTTACATCCAGCTTTTCGTTGCATATCTCCGTCAGATCAGAGAATGAGTTGTCAGCCGGCAGCTGGAGTTTAAGTAGATTTTTAGCCAATTGGAAAAATGGCCATCTCTGGAGCAAAAAGTGCCCCTGGCATGGCTATCTCTGGAGCAAAAAGTGCCCCTAGAGGCCAGGGGCACCCTTGATTTTAACCCATCAGATGTTGAAATTTGATAAAGTGTTCCCTTGAAGCTATTGTGTAGAATGGAGCCAGCTCCACAGTGAGCCAGTTATTTAGTCCTAAAGTTTTGCCAAACACAAAATGCGAGGAGGTCAAGTTTACCTTCGTAAGTGTTGAAAATGATGAAAAATTGTCTAAGTCTGGGGTCAAAAGCGCAGCTTTTGCTAAGGGCGCTTGGATTTTTGAAGCCTCAAATCTCAATTTTATGGATTGCAGTCTCAAGGAGTGTCTTTGTTAGTTTTGATCTTGCTCTTCAACGCAACTGTCAGACAGTTGATTGGTGATGTCAGTCAACCAAAATCAGTGATTGAACGGAGGCTCCAGCAAGAGTTGAAAATCCAAATTTTCATTAAAATGGTTAAGTCTGGAAAGAGACGCCTAAAGTCAAAATTTGACTTTTTGAACTAAAGATGATTAGGCACCCATGAAAGGTGGGATTTTAAATATTATTTTAAAATTTAAATAATTTGACTTTAAGGGGATTATTTTAACTGCAAAAGAGGATGATTTTATGCATGCATGTTCAGTTAACTGATTTGCATGTTGAGTTCACTGAATTTATTAAAGGTGGCGCCTTTTTTAGGGTTCTTTGACTTTCAATTACCTTTTTTTCACGCCCCAATCAGATGAGGTCGAATTATTTCATGGTCCAATCAGGATTTAATTGAATATTTTTAGAGGTGGCGCCTATTTGCATGAAGATGGACGATTTTATTCTTGATTTATTTATTTAAATCATTCAAAGTCGCCATTATTCCCATATCAGAGTTCAGTGAAAGGCGAATTTCTTGAGCAATTGAAGATTCGAAGGTGCTTTGAGTTCAATTTTTCAATGCTAGATCCAGATTGCTCAAAAGATCGATTTTCCAGAGTTAGATTTTTCAATGCATGTAGGTTTCATTGAATCTCAGTCAAACATAGGCGATTTTCTACAAAAGCAGAATGAACAAAAACAAACTTCTATCTTTTGTCTAATTTCTTTTATTCTCGTCTTAGGTATTCTTCGCATGTCAAAGAAAACAGCAGAATATTCAAAATCAGATCATCTGGGTTCTCATATTTCAGCATCAACAGCAAAACCCATGTCTTAGATTTTCTTTGAGAAAATTGCCCCGCAGCTTTTATTCTAAAGCTCTGTGCTTTTTTCCGAGAGTTTCTTTGCATGTGGGTCAAAAACACTTCTTTTTCAAAATCAACTGATTTGGGTTGCCTTAGATTTCCATTGCCTACAAAACCCATTTTCTAGATTTTCTCAAAAAAATTGCCCCAAGTGAGCTCTAGAACCCTGCTTTTCTCAACTAAAAACCCTCCGCATGCCTAGCTAAAACTCACTTTTTCAAACTTTATTGATCTAGGTTTGCATAGAATTTGATTCTGCACAAAACCCACATTTCAAAAAAATTCCAAAAAATTTTCCCACAGCAAGCTATTTTTAGCCTTATCCAGAGCTTTTTCAGCCTTTTCGGAAAGTTGTCCGAACATACCCAACTTCATAGTCAAAAGTCCTCATTTTCAAAATGCAGTTCAACCTCATAGATTATAAGACCAAATCGGTCCTTATGCATGACTTTTTGAAAACTTCAGACACAGATTTGGGTCGTGTCTATCCAGTGGTAAATTTGAACAGTTTGGAGGGCGTTAGCAGCAATACACTGAAGAACCTTGAATGTTTCGGGTTCTTGGCAACAGCGTCTATTCCCGTCACAACTTTCGATCTTGAGTTTGTTCTTGCTTGCATCAAGCATTACGACTCATCTACACGACAAATCAAATTAGCTGATGGGACAGTCATCTGCAGCCTTAAGCCGAGGGACGTGAAAAAGTGCTTTGCTATTCCTCCTTGTTCAGACAATTTCACTGTAGTCATTGAGGCTTGTGAGAAGATATGGTATGAAGATCAAGAGCGTTCACAGAGGAAAGTTGCTCAAAGATGGTTGAAAATACAGAAGACTAACATGCCTAAAAAGGTTGGTCATAGCGAATTCAAGGATGAAGTTGTTGTTTTGATAACTCTACTCAATCGGGTTACAGGTCAAGAGGAGGCTAGTGTTTTTCGACCATGGATGTTTTACATCATTTCTAGGATCTTACGGTTCAGAGCACTTTGACTGGGCCATGTTGATCAGCGAGTGCCTTCACCAATAGATTACTAGATTCCTCAAAATCCACGAGTTTCACATGGTGTCTTACTTGGTCTACTTGGTTGCATCTCAAGGCAGTTTTAGACACCTAAAGACTAACGGGACTCTTGGTGTTCAGCATGTTCACAAGTATTACTCTCAGTTGGAGTTTTCTAAAGCTGAACAAGATTTCAGGGTAGTGAATGATCACTTTTTCATGAAGACGGTTTGGGATCTCGACAACGAAATGCACATCCGGATTTCACTAGAGGCAAAATCAGCAATGGAGAGTTGACGGATTGGTTCATTCAATTCCCCACCTTCACATATATCCGAGTCTATGGTTATGTCGGAGAGCTTTTGATGTTACCTAGGTACCTGTCGGACAGAGTCCTTTTCATGGAGTTTCTCAGACAAGCTCAACATGTTCACTCTTTTCTTTGCAGTCCCCAAAGTCAGCAGTTTCCTTTCCTTTCAGATGGGGTATTTACACATGCAGGACTACAGCTGATTGCAATTTTATGACGACCGAGCTTGAGAAATTCAACCTCAAGTACCATATTGAGAGGCGTTCCTATGATCCTTTGGGTCATTATGTAGCCAGGTTAGAGCGAGCAATTGCACATAAGCCAGCACTTGAGGATTTTTGGGCTAATTGCAAGGATAAATTTGAAGTCCGTCGACATCACTACTGCAAACTTACTATTGCTCAGATTATTGATTACCTATCAGAGGATGTTGAGGGTCTGTCAAATGATGATGAAGAGGTTTTGCATAGTTCATATGTCAAAGATCAAGTTGCTCGCCAGCCACTTTGCTCGCCAAATTGGTACGCCAAGGAGAGTACTTCCATTGAGGGTGTGTCTAAATCAGTTATCAAAACCAGCAAGTAGTTCTTGGAGAATAAGAGAAAGTGCAAGACAGTTCCAGTCACGGAGCCGCAAGTAGGATTTTCATCATTATCTTCTACTTTGAGGTCAAGGCCTCGAGTCAAGGTTATCTTGAAGCCGCCTAAAGGGGTTATACTCAGCGGAAACACAAAGGGAAGGAGTACTAGCAAACAGAAGCAAAAACAGGTAGAAAGGGCGCCTGAAGTTCCAGTAGAGACAGTCATACAAGCTGAACCACATCTTTCACCTCCTAGTTCGCCATGTTCACCACATTCACCTCCTATTAATATAGACTCAGAGACAGAACCACCAGTTCGAGGGGCATCAGAGACAGTTGATCCACCACGAGTTGATACAGCAATAGCAGTCTCTCCTCAAGCTGATAATATTCCTCATCCATGTTGGCTCGAGAGATCTTTGGGAAGACGGAGGCAAGAGCCTTCATATCACCTTGATTTATCTGAGTTTGGTGACCCTTATCAGGGGAGGTCAAACAAGAAAATCAAGAAGCAAGTGCACGTTGAGAAGACTCCAGAATCAGAGATTGTCATAGAAGTTGCTACGCCACCAGAGGGTAAGAGCCTGGATGAAGTTGAGGTTGGTGACTTTACCTTCGTCAAAGCGAATCTTGGCAAGACCACTCGACAGACAGACGTGAGCCTTCTCAAGATTGTCACGAATAATCTAGAAGAGCGCGTCATGAAGGATGGAGAAGATAAAGCGCTTCTCAAGGCTGAAAATGGGCAAAGCGAATCTTGACTTTACCTTCGTCAAAGCGGTGACTTTACCTTCGTCAAAGCAAATCTTGGCAAGACCACTCGACAGACAGACGTGAGCCTTCTCAAGATTGTCACGAATAATCTAGAAGAGCACGTCATGAAGGATGGAGAAGATAAAGCGCTTCTTAAGGCTGAAAATGGGCAACTTCGTCAATATATTTCTAATCTTGTTCATGGAAATCCGAGTAGAGCACCTGTTCTTCCACAAAATACACCTACAGAACAACAAAAATTGGATCAGTTAGTCAATCATGGTAAACTTCTGGACAACTGGGTTGAAAACTTCATTGTTACAGGTCGGCATCTTCTCGCAAAGTTATATCAGTTGAGGAGCGATGCGCATGGGCTTCGTCAAGGAATCCAGCAGCTTGAGATTGCAGTAGCAGCAGGCATGGCGAAGGATCGCGTTCTCATATCCCAATTAGCAGTTGCATATGACACCATGGAAGAAGATGAAGAGAAAAGGAAGATCTTTGCTTGGAGAGAGCAAGATCTTTTTAGGATGGAGACATACGAAAGGATCTCTGCGAGGTTGAATACATTCAGAGAAAGCGTTATCAAAGCTCTTGCACTCATCAGCGGTTTTGTCACTCAGATCCCGTGTCGTTATCTTCTTGAGGATGGCACATATGTTGAACTTGATGTAGTACAAGCTAAGTTTGAGAAGCTAATTCCTGATAATCTCGAAGGAGATCCTGTGGCGTCTAAGTTGGATCACATCTCGGTGATGACAGCTAGTTTCAAAAAGGCAACTGAAGAGGTCAGAGAATGCATGCAAACGATCAAGGATGGTGACAAAGAGTTGAACAGGCAGGTTATCATCGTAGACAGCGTCAAAGTACCAAAAGATGGGGCAATCGACCAATTCCTGGACGAGGTGATAGACCATGATGGGAGTGATCAGTCAGTTGTGACCTGCAGTTATTTTCAAGGATAGAGTCAAGAGTAGCAGTTAACTCAAAATTCAGTCTTGAGTTCTTATTGTTGATTCCATGCACGCATATCTCTTCCTTGGAATTATCTTCGCAGGAGTTTAGACTTTCAATTAGGACTTTAGTTTTTATTTCAATAAGGACGTGCATGCTTGCACTGGTCCAATTGTGTTGAGTCATGTTTCGGTTAACTGAGAGTAACTTTCCAGTTAACTGTATAGTTTGCTTTATTTAGGGTTTAGCAATAAAATCTTGCATGCTTGCAAGACTGTAGTTGACTCAAGGTGATTTTAGGGTTCCCTACACCTTTTGATGTCTATAAACAAGAGCTTTCTGCTCATTTGTAAATAACTTTTGCACAAGATTGTAATATATGTTGTGCCCACCCTGCCTGTAATATTGCTGATTTTGTATCTGTTCACGAGTTTTTACTATGATAATGAATTGTTGTGCCACCTTGCCTTCATGTTATTGTTATGGTGATTGCTTATCTTAGTTAAATATAGTGGCTAGTTGATCGTTTATGTATGCATGTTTCGCCTATGCAATTTGCTGTCCTAGTTGGCTATTCTTTGTTTGTTTTTAATAAGCCTATTCAGATGAGTGAATTGTTGTGCCACCTTGCCCTCATGTTACAAATTTGTACCTAAAGCTTATCGTTTGATGTGTGTGTTAATAAACTTATTCAGCCAAGCAAATAGTTGTGCCACCTTGCCTTCATGTTGTGAAGTTGTACTCGGTTTATCGTATATTTGTTGTGTTAATAAACTTTTTCCCAGCCAAGCAAATAGTTGTGCCACCTTGCCTTCACGTTGTGAATTTGTACCTAAAGTTTATCGTAAATACATTCCTGCTCCTTTTTCCTCATACTCTATTTTCTTGAGGAGAATTGGATAGACTAAAGCGTTAGTTTAGTTGTAGTTAGAGATCTGCGAAACCAAAAAATCCTTAGCTGCAACGTTCGTGTTTTTTCTTAAACCTTGTGCCTCTTCCAGCTAAGAACAAAAAGATAGGAATTAGATTACTTTACTTTTCCAAGCATTTTCAGCATATGAGAGAGCTTCCCCTCCTAATTTGAAAAGCACACATTACGCAGTGTGCATAGCTGTCTGTACCAACTCGCACTCCAAAGGTGCTAATTGTTACGCCAACAAATTGTTTATTGTAATATTTGTAAGTGGGGTCCTTGAGACCTTTGTATTTAGTGCATAGTTGTACTTTGATGTAATTTTGTGATGTGGGTTATGATTCATCCATGTTTAGGATGAAAGCCTTTAAAGGAAATTAATCATCATTATCATTTGGTATTTTTCCAAACATTGTCTTGTAAGGGTGTTGGCATGTTTGTAATGCTAAAATCATGATAACTGTGTATGTCTAAATTAAATTATTTAATGCTGCAATTATGATTATGGATGTTTATGTATTGTACAGTATTTTGTCCATATAGGTGGCGATGATCCTATCTTAGCTTTTCGCATGTGTTGATGTTGGTGTCGAATGTGCATAACATTTTATGGTGCTTTAGTCATGTTGTGCTTTGTAGTCCTTTCCCTCATGTTAAAGAGCTAGTATTGCTTTTTGCCTCATTCTTGGGAACCATGTTCTTCAAGAGCCTCTTGTGTCACCAAGTTGGTGCCCACGATCCCTTGAGTGTTTGCCTCGAACCATTTTGGCTTAGAACGTAAATCAAGGAAGTTATGCCTTGTTATGCCTTGTTGAGTGTGAAAGTTGAGCTTGTTAGTTTTTGTGCCTTAGTGCATTTTAGGCTCTATTTGCAAAAGTGCATACACAATCTAAAGTGCAGGAGATTTGGAATTCAACTACTCGTTGCACAATGTTGTTGCAAGTTACAATCGACTTCTGGAGTTCAAGGTGTAGGAGGTTCAAAGTTTGGTGTCCTGTTGCATGTTGCAAGTTGCAACCAGCCTTTGAAGTCCAAGTTGTTTGGAGGTCGAGGTTCAAAGTTTATCAACACTTTGCAAGTTGCACTTGCAAGTGAGACCTCTTATGCACCTATAGGATTAAGAGTGTAGCATGTATTGTAATAATCGAAGTGTATTAATGATGGTAAAAAATTCTATTATGCATGAGCACTCCAAACACATTGAAGTTTATTGCCACTTCATTAGAGAGGGTACAAAATAATGAAATACAAATGAAGTTCATTTCTACTCTACATCAATTTGTAGATGGTTTTACAAAGTCGTGTCCTATCAAATTTTTACAAGTTTGAATTGGACTTTCTGTAATAGGCAATATCATCAAATCAGATACTTGAGAGGGGGGTGTTGGAAATTATAATATCTAATTGGTCTTTAGTTAATTTTATTTTTAGTGTTTTATTTGTTGAATGTAAGAGTGATTGGATCAACCAACCAAACCAATTTTGTAGGTTATAAATATATCCCTCATGGAATCTCATGTTAATGCATTGCATTTTTATTTTAGCTATTCTTGTTAAAAATCTGAAATAGATTGATAACCCAAGGAACTTTATAAGAGAAATTTTAAGCTACATAAACTGGAAAAACATAAACAATGGAAACCAATGACTCCGAGAGATATGCAATGTCAGAATGACAATAATGCATTAAGAGCTTCCAAGATGCCAAATACAAGCTAGGTAGTGAGTTTATATAGAACTGAGAGGATGGAAGGGCAAACCAACCAATAGGAAGTGACCACAATAACCACCAATATCAAATAAAGTGATGAAAATAGTAAACGTTCCACCCTTTAAGGAAGGGAACACCTCATCACCTTATCTCCTAGTTATTAAATAATAAACTCACTTTATTATCCTAAGCAAGCTTAATAAAAGTGTAGGAAAAAACTATGAGTAAGGGAAAATAAATTAACCCACTAGGAAAATAAAAACCTACACTAACACCCCCCCTTAAAGCATAGCTTGGGAGGATGTAAAGGATGATGGGTCCCAACAAATGAGGCCATGTTAGATACCAATGTACATATAAAATCCCCCCCCAAAGAGGACCAATGGTAGATGCTTGAAACTGGATGTAGAAGATGGTCCGCGATCGTTGAACAACATTCCTCCCCTTAGGAAAAAACAAAACCAAAGGTGTATGCAAGCTATCTCCCCAATCTTAAAAGGAATATGTAGGAAGAAAGTGCAAGCTATCTCCCCAAGCTTAAAAGGAATATGTCGATGTTGAAGGCTCTCACAATCAAATTAGGCATTCTAGGCCACACTACTAAAAATGAAATTCAGAATCTCCTAGAGACTAATGTAGAACACAATCCAAAGACTCAAGTATCTCCTTTGAAGATGTTTCCTCCAAATGTTGATCCAAAGTATCCACACTCATGTCAAACTATGATGAATGATCATGTAGAGAATGAACAAAAGGGTCAGAGTGTGCCCTCAAACCAACTAAAGAATAATCAATTCCGTCAAAGAGAAGATGAATACAATCAATAGTGTCTCCCAAATATACAATATGCATCTCCATAAACAAGTCTAAAACACCTTTCAAGAGATCATCCCTCAAAGTTGAATCTGAAAGACTATGAATGTTCTGCTGCAAGTAATCATTGGAAGCTTTCAAAGAAGCAACTTTGGATTTTGAAGTAGCAACAGATGTAAGGACAAAAGAGTTATCCTCAACGAGAAGACAAATGTCCTCAATAGTGTCATCTAGATCCGAAATGAAGGACTTTATAAACAAACGAGAGACGTCTAGTAAAAGTTGGTCCCAATGGACTGAATCCAGAAAACATAAATGACCCTATTGCAATGAATCATTGGAAGCTTTCAAAGATGCATCTCTAAAATCTATTGTAGCAACAAGTATTGTTGATGGTGTATCAATGAACCGATCATCCATAGAGAATGTGTCCACACAAGATGGGGCAACATAAGTCTCATTATCATCCACAATAGCCTAGTTATCCAAGGAAACATCACTTTCAAATGAAGATCCAATGTCTCCATACAATTTTTAGATGATGGTCCAAGCAATGAAAGGGAACTCAGTGTGCTCTATGTGATGTAGATTATCCTCAGAAATAGTAAGACATATTAGTCCATAGACTATGTCATTATTGTTAAACCATGCATTCTTTTGTTCATAGTCACTTGGCTCAAGAACGAGTCCAAAGAGATAGGGCAGTGGATCCTACTCAAGACAATGATTATTTATCCCTTGTTTCTAGGACAAATAGTTCTTTGAAGTTAGATTGACAATAGAAGGATGGAATAATTTTTACGAGACATGATTAACCCCCCCATAAATGGAACTTTATCTCAGTTCATGATTGCAAAATGCCTATATAATCCCCCCAAATGTGATACAAAAAGTCATCAAAAGAACACCCCCCATTCCACTAGTATCAAAAACCACCCCCCAAAAGATTACAAGGTTGGCACTTTATAGTTTAGTGCATTTACAAAGATTTTTCCAAGTTACAATAATCATAAGGCCCACAATGGCCAAAATTACAAATTATGTTACAAAATGAACCTAATACAAAATTTGGAAAAATTAGCCTTTTGTAGTTGTGTAGTGCTCTTCAATACCTTTCTAAAGCCTATTCGTTTTCGAAAAATGGAGATCTTGGACGAAAGTTATGGCCTATTGAATATAAATGCAACAAACAACTTCAACCTACAATATCTAGCAAAAAATAGCAAAATGTCTTTTCAATATTTCTATGGATGAAAAGTGTTTGTCTCCAGCTTTCCATCGATATCTAATTCGCCAAAAATAGACACCATGGCGAAAAGTTATGAATTTTTGAAAAAAATAGCTGAATTTAGCCTATAATGACGGCCTTCCTAGCAAAATAAAAATTTGCCAAAAATCAAATTTGTCTAAAATAGACAAATTTTATGTGAAAATAGGGGTTTTTGCGCCATTTAAATGCAATGGCAACATCCATTTTGGGCTATAAGTGCTCCAATAAAAAGTTACTCACCAAATCTAAGCTTCAAACCCCAACTTGAAACAATGTCAAATGATCTCCAAATTGGATGAAACAAAAACTAATCTTGACTTTCTTGAGCCTCTTGGATGCATTGGAACAACCAAAAATGTTGTCACTATAACCAAAAATTCTACAATCACCCAAATCTCACGAACACATATGCAAAATGAAAAGATTATCAAATCTTTATAAACTCTTTCTGATTCTCCAAATTGTCAAACGATCTCCAAATCGAATGAAATGAAAGCCAATCTTAACTTTCTTGAGCCTTCTAAACGCGTTAGAACAACCAAAAATGGTACAATCACCCAAATCTCACAAACACATATACAAAATGAAAAGATTATTAGATCTTTATAAACCCTTTCTGATTCTCCAAATCATTCAAAACCCAAGAGAAGAGCATACGGGATTTTACAAGATCTTACATAAAAAGCTTAGACTCTCAATTAGGAATCTATGAAATCGGAATTCTCAAAACAAAAGCTTTGATACCATGTCAGAAATCTGAAATAGATTGGTAACCCAAAGAACTTTATAAGAGAAATTCTAAGCTACATAAATTGGAAAAACATAAACAATGCAAACCAATGACTCCGAGGGATATGCAATGTAAAAATGATAGTAATGCATTAAGAGCTTCCAACATGGAAACTAAACAATGCAAACTAATAGGAAGTGACCACCAATAACCACCAATATTAAATAAAGTGATGAAAATAATAAATGCTCCATCCTTTAAGGATGAGAACACCTCATCACCTTATCTCCTAATTATTAAATAATAAAATCACTTTATTATCCTAAGCAAGCTTAATAAAAGTGTAGAAAAAAACCTATAACTAAGGGAAAATAAATTAACCCACTAAGAAAATAAAAAACCTACACTAACAATTCTTTAAGTTTTTCAAGTTGTCAAGGATTGTCCTAGTCCTTGTCTTTTTTGCTAAGTTGGTAACAACCTCCTTGTTGTTGAGACTTCCTTGTTGCTAATTTCATCCTCCTTTACTTTGTTATCTTGGTAGATTGCACATGCCTTCTTGTTGTGGTTGTTGTTGTGGAGGTGCTTGCACCATTTGATTTACATGCTAAGCATTTGATTGTTATTGTTTCTATAGGAATGCAAACACATTGCTTCTAATATCTTCTTTGAACTCTTGCATGCTATGCAATATTGTTATCACCACTCAAAGATCTATAGAAGCTACAATATATGCATTTTGCTTCATTTGTATAGCTTTTTGTAGATGACATCTAGATGTTGGGTGACCTCATACTTTCAAAATCTCACAATAGTCCTTTCTAGAATCCATATAGCTTATAAGTCTAAATCCAACCAATCTTGGGCATATGCTTCTATGGTATCCTCTCCCACATTTAAGACATCCAATAGCCATCTTTCGCTTCTTGTTGTGCAACATATCTTTCATTCTTTTAACTTTTAAGTAATGCATCCAATTTTGCTTTTGTCTTGGCATTTTCAAATGAACTCTCTCCCAACCTCTATTTTCTTCACTATGATTTGAGCATTAAGAGCTTCAATGCTTTGAGGGAACTATGTAGTGCCCCAACTTTTACACTAGAACATTAAAATAAAAATACAGACTAACAAGTTTTTCATGATACAAAAGTGGCATTAAACAAGCCACATAACATTACTGTGTGTTACATTTTCAATATGGTATCAAAGTAGATGTCCTGTGAGACCTCTTTGGTCACCCTCCTTACAATTGTTTTTGTTTAAATGTGGTACTCACAATAGCAATTCAACCACATGCAAAAACCATTGTTGTTTGTCCACCGTTCTTGCATTTTTGTCAACAATGTTGCAGTGTAGACCACATGCAAATCTATGATATTCACCATTCACATGCAAACAAAATAGAATGGAAAACAACAAAAAGAGCAACACAAGATGGAGAGGAGAGAGTAGACATGTGAATGGTGAATGTCATAGGTTTGCATGTGGTCTGCACTATAGCACTATTGACAAAAATGCAAGAATGGTGGACAAACAACAATGGTTGTTGCATGTGGTCTACACTGCATCACCATGGTGACTACCACTTTGAAATAAAAACAATCAAAAGGAGACCAACCATAGAGTTTTCACAAGACACCTACTTTGATACCATATTGAAAATGTAACACATAGCAAGAGCTTGTATATATATGTTTTTGGTTTTTGTTTTACTTCCCTCTCGCCGACAACAAAACCTAGTTGCTCTAATTTAGTGCTGCATTCTTTCCAGTTGGCAGCATGAAGATCGTGTTTCAATGTACAAGAAATAGAGGCCATGTGAGAAATCATTATATTTGGTATTAGAATTGTTGCTAGAGGTTGTCACCATATGTGAACGAATATTAGAGGCATTGTAAAGCGCCTAAATACATTACAAATCAGCATTCTATTCGTCTCTTTTGCAGATTTGGTTGTTTAAGGCATTCAAGTCAGTTTTAGCCACCTACCTGTCATGCAATCCAAAGAACATGCCTATCAAAACATATACAAGCAGCTTGGAGAAGATGGAAACTTAGGCCATGGTGATGCAAAGGATTGCCTTGTGTTGCTGATCATACAACAGCATGAACAGTGTCTATTTCATGCATGGGAGGAAGTTGAATGAACAACAGTTAGAGAAACTGTTTTAGTTTAAATTAAAACATAGATTTTTGCCCATTTGTATAAGTATGAATTGCTGGTTCAAGAATATTGCAAGATCACAACCAAAAGGTCATTTAAAAACTAGGATGCGATAGGAGAAAGTTGTGCAAAGGTCATGAGTAGTCACGACTAGCAGAAATCATAAATTGCTAGAATGACATGGTTGCTGACTATAAGCTTGATTGCAGGCAATATTTCCTAGGGGTACCAACAAACATTACATTGCAAATTTGATTGAACTAATGAGACTCCATACCTAGAACACTTATCCAACCACCTCTCTGCAACAAATGCAAAAAAGGTGACCTATTATCTCAACTGTAGTTTTGTTTACAATTGAGATTTCCGTTAAGATGGCTTTAATGATTTCGTCAAAGGCCGTAATGGAATCTAAAACAATGAAGGAGTTATGTGATTGAATGCATTTCAGCATTACCAGTTTCAGAAGTTCTGTACCGTGACCCTACACTTGTCTCAATTTCTGAAATACACTTTGGTTAATGCTAGATAATAAAATTAAGCATTCAACTTCATTTCATTTTCAGACATATGGTGATCAATAATCCACACAAGCTAGGATTTGTGGTTACCAAACACTTCAAATTACTATATATGCATTTTAATTGATCTCAATTCACTGTATAACTGAAATCATATGCTAGTTAATCTTAATGTACTAGAAACAAAATCAAACATACACCATGAAAGCTCTATAATCTTGGAAAACCCCAAGTTCGGAGGAAAAGATCAAGTTGATAGGTGCAACAACGATCTTATCAATTTGTATTAATAATGTGGAAACACAAAGAGTGGATACAATCTTCATATTGTCCCATCTCCCTATTTTACCTATAGGTTGAACTATTCGTCCAATTCCCACAACCTCCAAAGCTCCCTATGTCTCCAATCCATCCAACAGCCATTAACTATGTTTTGTTTCTTTTTAAAATTTTGTATCTTTTCAAGCTTTACTCTCACATTATGGAGTAGTCCAAATGTCTTGAATCTCAAGAGTCCAGTCTTTTCTTTACCCTTTAGCAAATATTTTTAAATCAGCTGCTCCAATACACCTTATAATGTCACAACCAAATATTTAGCGTAAATAGTTGACAGATTTAATAATATTTAAGTCGTCACAGTACAAACCCTAAATTTGTATCAACTTTTAACCACAACATTAACAACTTGAAAATATGTAAAACCAGACCTTATAAAAGTTCAGATTATATTGACATTTATAGAGCAACTATAATATTCCATTATTACACTTTAGACTTCATTATCATACACTAAAATGGCAAACCCTAATATTATAGTGTGGGTTTCAAATAAGAATAAACTACAGATTAGAAAATTTGCTCAGATCGAATGAACCCAGTTTGTAAATATGGATTCGCATTCATTGATTCATATTTGAATTGATTACAAGCACAAAGGTGCTTCAAGGCCTTTTTTTACCTTCACTAGTATCTTGAAGACACTAAAACTGTTATTACAACAGTTTATATGGTCTATGGGCTCTTTACCAGTGTTCATGACCCTTTGCAAAGGGGTCAAGCTCAACACATCTACTAACTTCCACCCTGGAAGCTTCTAAATAGTCTCTAGTGATGTAGTACTCCAACCAATGAGATTGAAACACAATCACCAAACTTCTCCTATATGAACAAATTGGGAATACATCACAGCATGCTACAACAAGCCAAAACAATAGAGATTGCAAGACTTCACAATCGACAACTGCAAGTGTCAATTAACCTCATATAATTAGTATTTACCATAGTTAGAGTTTGAATGTGACCTCTACATGAGACCACTCCTTTAGCTAAAGGGATTTCGTCCTCCAACACAAGATCTACATGGTTTTCATCCCTAGACCTTCTACAATCTACAAGTTTCAGTCCACAAATCTGCACGCTTGAACACACATGTTTGCAACAAGTTCCTGTTAGATTTTTTTTGTTTGTGTACATTTGATAATCCCCTCTATTCCCACTCAAAATCCCTTATACCTCCTACAAGAAGGCCAAAACCAGCATCAAAAACCACAAGTACCAAACAAGTACACCGATGGGGATGCCCAAGCCTCAAATTCCTCATAATCGTGCACAAAAATCATGCCACATGCATAAAGTTGTACTGGAGAGTCATGGAAGGAGATATCCAAGACCTACAACAAACCTCAAAATTAATGGCATGAGGGCACACAAGCTCCAACCCTAACTACCACATTAATGGTCACTAAGGTCTACTCCATTTCCATAGCAAGAAGTACATATGCATCCATGTCCTCGATATGAAATAATGTTTTTAATACAAGGAACCCCTTACATGGAAGCCACAATGTCAAAACTAAGCATTAAGGGCACTCTAACATGTCAAGAGGTAGGTGGGATGAACAATGCAGCTAGGCACGAGTTTTAGAGTTTGAAGGTCAAAGGTACCTCATGATCCATACCGCTGGTCAAAGAGGGCTTTCATCCTCCCAAAGCTTTGAACAACCAAGGGTTTTCGTCCTTGGTTGTGAATTTGAACGCAAATGCTCCAAAGTGAAGAATGTCAAAATGAAATCTAAATCCAAATGAAGCCAAGTGCCACCTTTTTAAACCTTTCCAAAATGAACTCTTAGATTAAAATTTACCTCCAATATATTTAAAAATAGTTTTTATAATTAAGTGTTTAAAAAAGCACTTTTTACATTAACTATAATAATATTGTTAAATTGTCTCTTAAAAATAAAATTTTCAGGCCCAACTTAAAATAATATTATTAATTATTTAGCTCTAGAAAGGGAACATAACAAGTTGAAGAGCCATATGAAGATTATTGAATATCGATTGTAATTTTTGTTTTGTATTGACATTCAAGTCTTTGACAAATCATTGAATTTCAATTCATGAGTATTTTCTTTGTTGCAAATTATGAGGTATTTAAATATTTTATTACTTTGTTTATTGGCAATTATGAACATTGAATTTATGAGTATTTACTTTTACTGTTTTGAAATTTTAAATATATATAGATTTAAAATTATATATAAATGAACCCATGCACAAGGAAAAAAATTGTCGTACCAACATACCCAAACCTCAAACCCGTACCTATACCCACACCAGTACTGGCAACTTAGATGTATTTAATTCCTTAAGGTGTTAATCACCTGAAGATCCACTCATGCAACAGTTAAAAATCATTTATATTGGTGTTGGTGGCTAACAATACAATTAGATTGTAATGATGATTGCTGAAACACCAGCTTTGATGGGATAGCAATTCTCTTTGGCTAAGCATCATAAAAATTTGTTGTACGAAATAATTTTGATATGATTACAAAAATTATTTTAAAAGGACATCATCATAAAGAATCATTTCCAACTTGGCAAAGCCTACTTTCAACCTATTTCCTAAATTAACTAATATCAAAGTTCTCCAAGACCAATATTATCTAATTATGTACATATGAAGAAAGTCAGATGTAAACACCTATTTTTGTAAGATGATCGTTTATTATCTGCCAATTTTTATCAAAGAAAACCTATGTTCAGACTGGAACAAAAGAACCTAGAGCTATTGAATGGTAGCATTGAAGCAATTGCTTCCACATCTTGATCTATTTATGACCATGACTTTCATTTTTCCAATGATAAAGTCACGTTCACAAACAAACTTGCAACCAACATATCAAATCATAAACAGAAGAAATTTCTTATGAAAATAAACAATACTCAATAAATAGCTACTTTCTCATAGACAGATGAATCAGTAAACAATATATACAAAGTATCTCAGCTTAGAAAATTCATTCCAACTTTAGGTAGAGCATTGCATTCTACTGTTAAACCTTTTTGGATGTATGATAATTGTGTATCTACCATTATAATTAATGGTAATTGCAGGAATATTTAATGCAGTAGCATCAAAAAGGAATCACAAAACAAAACTCACCAAGACTGGTAAAGCCAGGCTCTATCCTTGCTTGGTTCAACAATGTTTTTATTACTTCATCCTGACTCATGTATAGTTGTAAACATCTTTCTATCAAATTTTGCACCTGCAAGATGACTCAATACAGCAAGAAAATGGGTACCAACATGGTTTCAACAATATAAACAATGGTTTAAGAGAATTTTATGCCATTGTATTGCACAGTCTAACTTCATCCTAGCTGTGCATTGTAAATTGAATTTGGTAGTACACAAGCAGTTCAAAACTTCAAACCTCTAGCTTCTTCTAGCAATAACTGTAATTGGCAAACTAAATTTAAAGCCTAACACTTTTCACAAAAGATTATCTGACATTAAAGCCAAAAATCCATGGTAAATAAATTTCATACCCTACTTACAAGTTGAATATCTTCACATGATACTTTTCTGGCTTCACTGCATGAATTAGGATCTGAACCTGATTTGGCCACAGGAATTTCACTTGGCTCCTCTGACACTTGATCACCTAGCTCTTCTGGAAATTCTAATATTAATATTTGATCTGCACTTTCTTGAGAAATGTGTTGCTCCTCCTGGTCTTGTTGAGATTCTACAGGCTTTACCAAAAAATAATTGATAATAATATGCCAAGAAAATGTGTGATTATCAAGATACTTAACAAATAGACAAATTTTGAAGATGGCAAATTCATCTGAGACATTCTGAAACACCCTCCACATATTACATGAACCCCACAAATGGTTGAGGTTACTTCCTCGATGTCATGAAAGTATACAAATATTCTGCAATAAATCCACCAATAAATTGAAGTGTATAAGCCAAATTAAGAAGACTTGGAAAAGGAAAAAGATGGCATTAGCTCTTCTTCTTCAAGACATGCTCTTGTAACTGGCTTACCACAGAAAATTTGAACTCAAGTATTTCAGACAACCGAAGTCTATGGAATTAGGGAGATTATTGCTAACAAAAATCTATCCTTCTCAATGGCAGGAAAAGAAAACAAAGAAGATGCTGACCCATTAGGAAGCTCTGCAGATCAGGTTTAACTACCATCCATGTTACCCATGTTCAACCTAGCCCATATGGAAAGGGCATGCCTACATGTATCCCAAAATTATAGGTGGAACAATATATGAATAAAAAGTATGGGGATGAAAATGGAGGTGATCAAAAAGTGGAGACCTATCCTTGTGGAACATAGACCACCACCTTTCCAAATTGAAAGCTAATTGACATAACAACCTCAGAGCACAAGAAGTAGAGAAATAAGTTGCATTATGAAGGAGAGAAAACATAGATATTTGCCAATATGAAGTTAAACATATACCATTGCATCATGGATCCATGTTTTATTCTATCCAATTAAAGATAAGAATATATTCCTTGTCTGTACAAAGATCTATTGGAAAACAAAAATGCAAACACAATTCAAGGATTTACAAAAAAAATCACAAGCTCAAGGCGAAAAGCAACTTGTACCCTTTTCTATTAACAATCTGGTCACAGGAGTAAAATGTATACCTGATTTGTTGGAGAGGATGTGGGTGGATCAGGGTGTGGATTTGGTTGTGTCTCTTTTTTTATCGAATTGTGATTGGGCGGAGGAGGTGATAATTGATGCTGCGGCATCAGATTCTACTTGATTTCCTACTGTTCAAAACAACATCATAGCTGAATTAACTTGCCTTTCATCTATTTCTGAAATCAGGAGGTGAACTTTCTTCAAACTGTATTTGGCAAAGATAAGTTAACCATACTTGATCCCAAAATAAAAACTTCGGTCAGTTGGCAAATGCACCACATAAGCTGCTCCCCTGCCTCATTACAGCTGAGAGGAGAAGAAAGAATAGAAACTTAAGTGCACTTTATATCAATAATATAAACTTGTACTAAACAAAACATTGGCTTTAATTATCCTGTTTAAGTCTTTAAGATCTTTTTCCCACAAGTTCTTCATTCGTATGGTATAATCTTACGGTGGTCTAGAGGTCAGAAAAAACAATTAAAGAATCTTCTTTGCAGATGTAATCAAACTTGACACGCACTACAAAGAATGAAACTGCTAAACCCTAAGCTATACCATTCAGAAAATCAAAAGTTCTCTACAGTAGTAACCTACCTTAACTCATACTACTAACAATGTAACTGCTAAGCCCTAAGCTGTAATATTCAACAAAAGATTTAAAGGCATAATTTACATTCTAGCTTTCAGAATGGTACCTTCAAAGGCCGCATTGACTATGTTGGCTTTGTGGCATTCGAGCAAAATTTCTGACCCTGAATTTCTCTAGCACATCGACTGCAAAGTCCTCTGCCTGCAATATGCCTTCAAATTTCATACACTGCAAAGTCAATGATATAAATGAGGATGAATCTTAAGCTTCCAACAATAGTTACAAAAAGAACCAACAGAATCCCAACAATTACAGAGCACTTAAGATTTCATATTGTGAAGCGAAAAGCCAATTAACACAAAATATTAACAGGAAGAACAGCAACCTCAAACAACTTGGAGAATTTTAGTGTACCGAAAACAAAGTAGACAACGAAACAAAAAATTCTTTTAAATTATCTGTTATTAATAAGCACAGACATATCAATCAGTAAACACAATTACTTTTAAAGTGCCCTTTGCTAGGTACAATTACACAAATATTTGTATAGAACAAAAATCGAACAGAAAATTTATATCAACACAAAAGTAGACCGAATAATACCAAAAAAAAAACTACGCTTTTGATTCCAGAAGAACATTACAATTTGATTGACTACGAACAAACACACTTAAATTTAGCAGAATATCTTCAATCCAGACAAAACCATGCAGAGAATCTTAAATCTAGAAAATCAAACTAAGTTTAAAGAAAATATTTCTGGCCGGAGAAAATAAATACACTTAAAAACCTGCCATAAACGACTTTAGCCTCAAGACATTTAAAATCATGTCATCTAAAAAGCAATTAATATATGTTGTAAAAAGTAATAAATGTAAAATTATAAAATATTGCCTAAATAACATCTACAGTGCCTCTGCAATATCATTACAATCAAAGAATAAAAAAGCTTTAAATACAGAACCGAATGCATGCTTTGTATAGCTTGTAATTTAACTAACGATGCAGTTTTTGAGTATTTTCCCTGGAAACTCTAAACTTCGTCATATAATTTGAAGGTTTACAACAAAGCTGATATTAGCGTATTTTAAGTATTTTAATAGTTGATAGATAGTCTGCTTACCCAGAAAGTATTTTACAATTTTCAGCCATTTTATTCCCCACCCTAAAAAAAGGGTCAAAATAAGACAGATTTATTTATTGCTCACTATTCAGCTACATTCGAACTGCATCCCTAAAAATATCCGTTAAAATACAGAAAAATTTGCGGGTTTTCCATCGTTCAAATATGAAATAACACACCAAAAAGAATGTTCTATTTGAAGCCATTTTACTAGATTCCTGTCAAGATACGCATAGATTTAAATCGTACTCCGTATTCCGTATTCAAACATCATAAGTACGTCTAAGTATTCAGAACTCACAAAAACAAACGCAAAATTTTCTTCACAAAGAAATACGTACTCTTCAAATATTGTCATGAATTAGTATATCCATAGATTGCAGGGATTTTCTTAAGAAGAAAATCTGTAAAAGTAAGACAGGTTTCCATCGTTTCCAGTAAGCAGATACATCATATATACCTCAAATTACGCAAAACTTGCGTTCCATTTGCAGTTATTTAAGAGATTAGAAGTTCATTCAAAAACAAAACAAATCCGTCAAGAGACGGGAGATTTGCGTCTATGAGTCCTTTTCAGCATTCAAACACATCACAAACCCGTCAAATTACATGAATCTTTGGTTCCATTTGCAGCCATTTAAAAGATTCGAAACTTCTTTTTAAAAAAATGCAGACTGCAAAAATATTCTATAAAACATACTCTGCAAAGATGATTGCGATGAATGTATGCACGGATTTCTTCATTTTTACTGCTGAAATCCTCATCAAATTTCAAAATAAATAAGTAAATTTGCAAAAAAAAGTACAAATACCTCAAATCACATAAGAATAAGCAATTTTTCCGCTTTGCTGCATTGAAACGAGAGCGGGAGACACAGCGAACACGGGAGACAAAGCGAACATATTAAACCCCCCCAAAAAAAAATATATCTATATATATGTATATGTATAAAAACAATAAATTTTCAAATAAGGACAAACTAAGTTTTAATACAATTAATCGAAACTATGAAACGGCACCGGTTGAAGCCAGTGGCCGCGACCGCTCGCCCTGGTCACCATCTTCGCTACCGGATGTAAGATCATTTATTAATTCCGGTTTATTTACTCCGTCAGACGTCCCTGGGGGACCACCGTCCCAAAATTGATTGCTGCCTGCTAATACGGCCATACCGACAGGGCCACGTATGTAAAAGTACCAGTAAAAGTAAGACACGTGGCACGAGAGCTTAAATAACACGTGGGCTGGTTAAAACGGGTCTGTACAGTTCGCTGTAAAATGAGAAAACGGGGAAGAGTATCTTTGCCCTAACGTCAATGATTGCGTTGAATCCAGGCCCTACGACAGGACACGTGGTGGAAGTCGAAAGCATGAGCGTG
>VDFB02050175.1:54228-97696 GCA_007258455.2 Sequoia sempervirens | reverse complement strand
TCCTCAAAAGAAATTCATTGAACCCTTTATTCGGGCTTGTATGATGTTTTTATACATTTTCAAATCAGGATTCCCAACTTTCTTCACATCCATAACCACCCTTGAACCACCAAACCTTCATTAAGCCTAAAAGTACTAGTATTAGCAATGGTTTGCTTAATAAGCTTCATTATTCAAATTTGTTGTTCTACAAACCTAGGACCATTTAGACACCTTTATTTTACCCATTACAGCCTTTCAACATATCCAACAATCACCAATGCTTGTTTTGTACCAAACTGCATAAATTATCAAGTTTTCTACACTTTTAATGGCCCAAATTAGCCCACTTTTACAAAGGGACCACCTTCAAAACTTGTCCAAATATCCTAAAACCCTAGGGCAGCACTTTATATCTATCAAAACTTTAAATTATAGAAGTATATTGCAGAGATTCAATCATTTACCACCCAAACCATAAAACCCTCTCCCTAGGCTTAGAAATTGTATGTTTTATTGAAAGTAGCACTTGCCAAACACTCCAAAACATGAAAATTGTTGAAACAAGCCTAATATACCCTGCTCATGCTCAATCTAACATAAAATAACACTGACCAACTCAAAAACTCAATTTTAGTCACCAAAAGCTCAATTTTGTTAAGGAAGCCCCAGTTATAGATGGAGAAAACATCGAATACCCTACAAGCTCAATTGTTGTTACTGGAACATGGCTTAGAAGGTACCCACATAAGAGTGTTAAACATTGGTTGTTTGAGGACTTTGAAAGGCATCATAATATTCTTCATTACTTGAACCTTTTTGTGGCATCCAATGTTTGTTTGAGAAAATATGGGGTAGACCTTTGAACAAGACCTTGTGGAAGGTCCGTGAGTCTAACCATGAGGCAACACTTGACACAATAAAGAGTAGAGTAGATCCAGATAGTTCATTGGATTAATTTGTAAGTATATGCACAATGTTTCTTATTAATTTATATTTGTATCCACGTTAATTTGTTTGATGCCAATGCTATCATGTATTATTTTACTTTGCATATCTCTAAGTAACTCAGTAAACATTGAATGGTGTCCCATTGCAAAAAATGCAGATTTATGAGCCATCCAAGAGAATCCCTATTTTGATGATCTTGACAAATCTCAATTATGATTTTCAACCATTACAAAAGTGTGTGCAAATCTTGGTGAGGGAATTTCAAGTTATTCATTTGAACTTAACCTTATCATGAGCACCTATGATGTAAACATTATAGGAGCATCTCGAATTTCAAGATATTCTAGATTCATGATAGGTGTTGTGTGCAATAGGTATCTTGGAACTCACTATGAAGATGTATGAGTAGGAGTGACTAAGTTGAGAGACTACCATGCCTATCTATAAGTGCCTTCCATCTATTTTCATTTCATTTCCATTTTGGACATGAGTTGTTTCTTTTTATTCTTTTACTTTTCCTATCTGTAACTAAACTAGTAAAAATTTATTGGTCTCTCCTTGCAGAAAATGCTGATTTTGGAGCCATCAAAGAGAATCTCAGCCAAGAAAGCAATGCAACATCCTTATTTTGATGATCTTGACAAATCTCAATTTTTATTTCAAGCCATTATAAAAGAGTGTGTGAAGCTTTGTGAGGGAATCTCAAGTTTCTCATTTGAAGTTAACCTCTAAATGAGAACCTATGATGTAGACATTATAAGAGAATCTCGAATGTATGAGTGACATTGTAAAATATATGTGAGAACAGAGTACTTAAGGCATTGTAATGAGATTTACTTGTAATGACATTTACTAAAATAATAAAATTTGGTGTAGGGGCACTAAGGTTATTGAGAAAAATTGGTTCACATAAATATTTTAAGTTAGTTTTGTGTTTTGAGTTTTGTCAATTGAATAAGGTCATAAAACATCCATAATTGATTTATAATGTAATAAGTCATGTTAGTTACAAAAAGAAAAGTTAGGCATGATTGGAAAGATGTCGAATCATTTGTAAAGGCTATTTAAGTCAATATTTGAATTTGTAGCCTTTTGAAGGAAAATCTTTGAATATGGTTGTAAATGTACTATTCGTGAGATTGAGATTGTTAACCTTCAGAGAGTAGCAATATTTATGTTGATGAAATTTCCTTTAGATGCAAGGATTCAAAGCACATCAACCATGTACAAATGATTAAATCCTAGAGATGATCTGTAGCAATGAAAGAGTCTGAAAAGGAAGAGAGAGCTACACTGGTGACTCAGGAGAAACTTTAGTGATGCAGAGTGAAGGTGGAGAAGACTCAAACAAATCAGATTTCAGTAAATCAACCTTTGTTATTTCATTTGGCCATCTTGGAATAACTATTAACAAAAAGGCTTCCAAACTCAACAATTTGGATTAAATTTTAGATAATTCCTCTTAAGGACCATCTCATCATCAATATAGAATCTACTCAAACCCCCAACACCATTCCCAAGCTAGACATACAAGGTTCCTTTGCAATTTCTTGGAGACTCTTCAAACTGCCTTACAAAAAGGCTACAAAATTAGCCCTATTTTATAAACAAACTGCTCTTTAAACTTCTTCTAACCCCACAAGCTCTCGAACAGTCATCAAATAGGTCACAAAACTCCCAATTCCATAGGTTTTAGAAAAGCACTCAACCTCTAAGCCATAATTTCTTAAAACCCTCAATTTCCTAACAAATACTTAGGGTTTTTACCATCTCACAACTCGAAGGCCTTCCAAACCTCACCAAAGAATCAAACAAGTTTTTTAGGGTCTGCACACACATAATAAACCTTCACCTGGCCTTTAGACTCAGTAGATCTCAAAAACATCATTTTGGTTCCTCCATTTCAAGCCAAAATCTCACATTCTCAGCGTAAAACAACATCACCAACCCTATAAACACCTTACCATTATTAAAAGAGTTAAGGAAACTTGAAAATAACACATTGTAAACCTTTCCTTTGAGTCACAATTCACCATAGTGGGAGGAAGGGCTGCATCAAAAAAAATAAAGTAAACTCATACCCTGTAGGTCTATACACGCTGAATAAAGAATAATGGATTTTCCTTTCACTAAAACAACCAAAGGTGTATCAAAATAGATTTAAATCTAGGTTAAGACCTGATACCAAAATTTTTCATCAATTTATATTCATAAGAGGCCTGTATTAGGCCATACACAAAGAAAAGAAACTCAAAAACTCAAAAAAATGTTGAAATTCCACAGTTTTAGGCATTGTGAAGAGTGCCAATCTTCAAAAAAACTATTGATTGAACCCCCATTCAAGCTTGAATGATGTTTTTAATACATTTGAAATGAGAATAATCTCCCTTCAATTCCCATAACTACCTTTGAACCACTAAACCCTTATTAAGCCTACAAATACTAGTATTTAACAATGGTTTTGCTTAATAAACTTTATCATGCAAATTTATTATTCTAAAGGCCTAGGACAACTTAGACACCCTTATAACATTACTTTTAGACTCTTTATCTACACTGCCACCTACTTTTTACATAATTTTCCTTTATGGCAATATCAACAATTATATAATTCAAGAGTGATTTTGCACATTTGTCCACCCTAACCTACTAATTCCCAAAGTACATAAAAGATTGGTCTATTAGACCTTATTCAAGACAAAAAGACCTCAACATACTAACATTTACCAAATATCCTCCCAGTTTACCATGAAAAAATCATAAATTGAGGGTGAGGTGTGGGTGCTCTTGCACCATTCAACTTTCAAAAACAAAGTCAATTAGGCTGGCAGACATCTGGATCAGGCTAGCATTTGGTGGAAGAGGAAGAAAGATGACTAGAACTCTAGAGGCTCACCACACTAGATTTTGGTATTCAACCATGAGAGTAGAAGAGAGAGTTGATATCATGTATCAAAACATTAAGCATGCATTCTTCCAACCAATGGAGAAGGAGATGATTACTTTGCTTCATTTTGATTTGCATAAGCATATCAAGGCATGGAAACCAAGAAGACCAAGAATGTCCAATTTTATGTGGAGGTAATGGATGTGGTCCAAACTTTAGGAGGGTCAAGAAGGTCAATGTATGATCTTGATGATATTGAGAAAGAACAACAAGAGAGGGACATGAAAAATAAAATCAATACAAAGTTTCAAGGATTTGTCAAGCGAGTAAGAGAGCTATGGGAGCAACCTCATCTAAAATTGTTTGAACTAGAATTTGATATGTACCATTTATAGAGCTTGGTTTTCATGGAGTTCCTTTCAAAGCCTTTGCTTTTATTATTCTTATGGTAAATTGTTTGGTAGAGTTGGTGGAGTTACCTTTCTTAGTAATCACTATTAGTGAGATTGAGATTGTTAACCTTGAGAGAGTAGGACTTGGGAAAAAGGAATTTGATATGGATATTTCTTTCAAAGACTTCAGGTGGGATTTAGTCTATATTGATGCCATTCTTCAATCTTCACTTGATGGCATCAAGGAATGGCTAAACTCCATGGTTATAAAGTATTATGAAAGCAGAATGAACTTGTACTAGCAACCAATTTTGAAGACTATTACTGATGATATTCAACCATGAGAGCAGAAGAGAGAGTTGATATCATGTATCAAAACATTAAGAATGCATTCTTCCAACCAACGAAGAAGGAGGTGATTACTTTGATTCATTTTCATTTGCATAACCATATCAAGGCATGGAAACCAAGAAGACCAATGATATCGAGTTTTATGTGGAGGTAATGGATGTGGTCCAAAATTTAAGAGGGGAAAGAAGGTCAATGTATGATTGTTAACCTTGAGAGGGTATTTATGTTGAGGAAATTTCCTTTAGATGCAAGGATTCAAAGCACATCAACCACATGTGGTACAAATGATTAAATCCTAGAGACGATTTGTAGCAATGAAAGAGTTTGAAAAGGCATACATAGCAACACTGGTGACTCAGGAGAAACTTCAGCTTTCAAAAACAAAGTCAATTAGGTTGGTAGACGTGTGGATCGGGCCAACATTTGGTGGAAGAGGAAGAAAGATGACTGGAACTCTAGAGGCCCACCATACTAGATTTTAGTATTAAACCATGAGAGTAGATGAGAGAGCTGATATCATGTATCAAAACATTAAGCATGCATTCTTCCAGCTAGTAGAGAAGGAGATGATTACTTTGCTTCATTTTCATTTGCATAACCATATCAAGGCATGGGAACCAAGAAGACCAAGGATGTCGAGTTTTATGTGGAGGTAATGGATGTGGTCCAAAATTTAGGAGGGACAAGGTCAATGTATGATTGGTGCAGGAGCACCATTCAGTAGGTTTTGTTCATCAAGGAAAATAAGGAGTAGAATATCATCAATTTACTAAAACTGGCCCGAACTTGTACATTTGAAGGTTTTGAGTCAATAAAAATGGCTTTTTGACCCATTCCTCTTCTTTTAGCCTCTGTAACTTGAGGAATGGGTTTTCACTAACATTATTAGGGTGTGGGAATGATGTGTTAGTGTTGGGGAGGTTTGAAAGTGAGATGGGTGTGAAACCCATGTGTGTAAAAGTGAGTTTTCTTTAAGAAAAATGGTGGTTTTGAAGAGTCATATTGTTTTTTTGTGTAGCGAAGTGTTATTTTATGATTTTTTAAGCTTGTGTAGGGTATCAAAAACTTGTTTGAGTAATTTTTATGTTGTGGTTAGCTTTGGAAGTATCATTTTCAATAAATCCCTAGGATTTAGGCTACAATAGAGGGTTTTGTGGTTTACCCATTGTACAGTGGTATAACTGAGATATGATTGTGGATTTTGAAGTTTTGACACCTTAGAATTGTTGACCCAAGATTTGGTAAGGTTTGGATAAGTTTAGAGTATAGACCCTTTGTTCAACTGGATCGATCCCTTAAGGGTCTAAAGGGCAAAATGGTTGCAAACTTCAGCATAAGATTACTCAGACACCATGATGCTTCGAAACTTCTTGTCTAATCCTAAGGATCACATTGGGCCCCTCTAAAATATCCTCTCTCAATTTTCATTATCTCGAAGTGGTTTTCTCGTGGTGTCCAGTTTTCAGTTGATGGAAAAAGTGTCAAATGGAAGTAGTGGAAAGTTGCAAGGTGGTGCAACTTTCATTTTGCAACTCGTGTGACCAAACAGACTATTCCAACACGTCTGAATAGGAATTTTTAAGCTAGGAATGGTCCTCTTTCACACCCAAACACGCGAAATCGCTCAGAGCTATGTTCAACCGGATCGATCCCTGAAAGGTCCAAAGGGTAAAATGGCTATAAACTTCAACATGACGTTACTCGGACACTGTGATGCTTAGAAACTTCTCATCTAATCCCATGGGATTACGTTGGGCCCCTATACAATAAACTCTCTCAGTTTTTGTCATCTCAGAGTGGTTTTCTCGTGGTGTCCATTTTTCAATTGATGAAAAAAGTGTCAAATGGAAGCAGTGGAAAGTTGCAAGGTGGTGCAACTTTCATTCTGCAACTTATGTGACCAAATAGATTGTTACAACATGTCTGAATAGACATGTTTATGCTAGGCATGGTCCTCTTTCGTACCCAAACACATGGAATCGCTCCAAGCTATGTTCAACTAGATCGATCCCTTAAGGGTCCAAAGGGAAAAATGGTTGCAAACTTCAACATGAGGTTACTCGGACACCGTGATGCTCAGAAAATTCTCATCTAATCTGATGGGATTATGTTGGGCACCTCTCCAATAACCTCTCTCAATTTTCATTATCTCGGAGTGGTTTTCTCGTGGTGTCCAGTTTTCAATTGATGAAAAAAGTGTCAAATGGAAGCAGTGGGAAGTTGCAAAGTGGTGCAACTTTCTGCAACTCATGTGACCAGACAGAATGTTCCAACACATTTGAATATGAATTTTTACACTAGGAATGGTCCTCTTTTGCACCCAAACATGCAGAATTGCTCCGAGCTACGTTCAACTAGATCAATCCCTTAAGGGTCCAAAGGGAAAAATGGCTGCAAACTTCAGCATGAGGTTACTCAGATACCATGATGCTTAGAAACTTCTCATATGATCTAATGGGATCATGTTGGGCTCCTCTGCAATAACCTCTCTCAGTTTTTGTTATCTCAGATTGGTTTTCCTGTGGTGTCCAATTTTTAGTTGATGAAAAAAGTGTCAAATGGAAGCAATGGAAAGTTGCAAAGTGGTGCAACTTTCGTTCTGCAACTCATGTGACCAAATGGATTGTTCCAACATGTATGAATAGACATTTTTACGCTAGGAATGGTATTTTTTTGCACCCAAACACGTGGAATCACTCTAAGCTACATTCAACCTGATCGATCCCTTAAGGGTCTAAAGGGAAAAATGGCTACAAACTTCAACATGAGGTTACTCGGACACTGTGACGCTTAGAAACTTTTCATCTAATCCCATGGGATCATGTTGGGCCCCTCTACCATAACCTCTTAGTTTTCATTATCTAAAAGTGGTTTTCTTGTGGTGTCAAGATTTTAATTGATGGAAAAAGTGTCAAATGGAAGCAGGGAAAGTTGCAAAGTGGTGCAACTTTCATTCTGCTACTCATGTGACCAAATGGACTGTTCCAACACATCTGAATAGGAATTTTCATGCTAGACATGGTCCTCTTTCTTGCCCAAACATGTGGAGTCACACTAAGCTATGTTCAACTAGATCAATCCCTTAAGGGTTTGAGTGTAGTATGTTGAAATAGGCCATTCCACCTATTGTTAAGACCGTGTTTCGATGATATGGGCTTGGTGTAAGTAGGATAGGGATTAGGAATAAGAAAATATCATTAGTAAGGGCATTGGAAGAGATTACTAATGCTTCCCTTGTTAAAAATTCAAAATTGAGGCCCCTTAAAAGCAAGGCTAGAAGAGGTAAAAAAAGAAATTGCTTGAAAATAAGTTAGAATAGGTTGGAAATAGGGTGAGATTATGGATTTTGATGTGTTCAAAAGGTCTACAAGGATAGGGGAGGTCAAAATTATGTTATGGCATGACATGCCCTAGTTGGGAATATAGGGGTTTTGAATGAAAAAGTGGGGTTTAAGGGAGTAAACGTGGGTAAAGTCAAGGGGAAACATAATTTGGTGGTCAATTAAGTTTGTACAAGAAAAATGAAGAGTGTTGGAATAGGTTTTTAGGTTCAGGTTTGGAGGTTTGGTTCGCCAGTTTGGCCAAAAAATTTTGGAGGGGGGTTCAGTTCGTTTTGGGTTCGTTGGTACAAAAAACATGTAAAAACAAAATATATATCTATGCAACCTAGAAGTATGAATTAGGATTAGAATAACACATATCATCATATAAACAACAAAACCACCATAAACTTTCAAATTTCATTTAAAATAACGTAATTGCCAAAAAAAAATGTGAATAAAATCACGCTGATTTTTGTGTGAAAAAAAAACCATGAGACCATAGCTTGGTGCTTACTATTGTTGGTGTAATTAAATATCTTATACCTTTTCCTAGGTCATAATTACACCTTAGTTAAGTTTACTTAGGGACCACATAGGAGGTTGTTGGAGAATCTCCACTTTTGGTGGACTTGACATATCATTATTTTATCATTTCCACCTTTTGTGGACATATCATGTGATTATCTCTCCATATTTGGTGGAGTGATAACTCTTACTAGTTGTCTCATGTCATAAGATTCTGACACTTGTCATAATCTTATGCCCTCCTATTTTCTCACCTTGGCTATATAACTAAGGGGTCTCTCTCATTTGTAATCAATCATAATCAGTCATATCATATTAATGACATTGAATACAGTTTATTCTTGTCATAATCTTTCTCTCTCTTATTGTGCTTTCTATTTGGTCCATCGATCTTGGGTGGCATCCATAGCCAATTCTAACATGGTATCAGAGCGTGTTTGGAGCCATTGGAGAGTCTTATTCTGAAGAGAGATTCTAGATCTGAGGAGGTTCCGTTCATGGCTCTTTGTTGCAGGTTCAAATCTGAGCTTGCTGGTGCAAATCTGAGCTCACCATTGTGTTTGGAAGGTTCGAGATAGTTGATTTTGCCTTTTGTTTCATCCAAATCGGAGATACCAGGAAAAATCTATGAGGGTTTAAAGCTGAAGAGTGGTTGCCAGATCCATAAGGTAGCTGCAATTTTGGAGCATTTTGGGTCAAATCCGACCCTGCCATCGCGTCCAAAAGGGCCAAAAACCCTAAGATCGACTGTCAATTCGTCCGATTCAGAGCAAGTCATCCGGTGAGGCAAGAATTTTTTGCCCGAGAGCCGTACGGCCCCCAGGTCACCATTATTGCGTTGACGGTACGATCACAAAAAATATATATATATTCTGCGAAATTTTCTTTTAAATATTTTATTTAAATCGCAATTTTTCTTTATCAAAAAAAAAAATCATTTGAAATTTTAATTAAAAATCAAAAAAATATAAATACAAAGATTTTTTTAAAGTCTGCGATTGCAGACTGGTACAATCCACAGATTGTACTTCGCGGGTACTGTACTCGCTCCCCGCAGAGCAGAGCCACGTGGCTATCCGGTCGTGGCCCCACCCCGCGGGCGCTTCACATCCATCACCGGCCGATCTCTACAGTCCGGCCGCTGCATAAGAATTCGGGTGCCCATTTTAAAATTTCTGGCAATCTCTATATTTTCTGGTGGCCATGATTCAAAACCGGCGAGATAATATTCAGCCTGAAGATTCCGTTTCCGAGCTGCCGACGGATCTAAGATTCTGCAAATATTCCGGAATTCATTTTCCGGCAAGGGGCATGTTTTGGCGTGACGCATGGGAAACCGTCAAATTTAAGCCTGTATATTGCTGACGTCAGCATAGTTTGAAAATTTTGCCCCCTTCACCATTTGCATTCTAATTTTTGCAGTCAATCTTTGAACGCTCATAACTTGCTCATTTTAACTCCTTTTTTCGAGCAATTTTTTTGATTTGGGCTAAAATTTCATGTTCTACGCACTGGTGCAATTAGTTTCTGGTTTTGGTGCCTGGTTTTTCCAGAATTTTCAGATTCTCAAAGGTGTTGTTGCTTTGTCCTCATTTTGGGAACTTTGGGAGCTCATAACTTGCTCCTACGGTAACATTTTTGGGTGCAATTTTTTTTGAAAGTGCATGATTTTTCGTGTACTTCTTAGTGGTATAATCAGATTCATCTCATTTTGTACCAAAAATTGTACTTGATATTGTGGCCTATTTTGGCATTTGTAAGCACCAAGATCAAAGACCACTTTTCTGTGGCAACTGTAAATGCACTAAATATAAAGTGCCAAATCAGATATTGCTTGGGGGGTTTCTTGATTGAGTAATTTGGGGGGGTAATCTTACAGTGATTGTTTGCATTCTTTTGCTTGATTTGTGTTCTTGCAATGGGGAGATCTCAAATTGAACCCCTAAATCGACATAATTATACTACATGGAGAAAATCGGTAACAACCTATCTCAGGATGAAAGGTCTAATAGGTCATCTAAAGGACACAATTCAAAAACCTACAGATGCTAAAGAATTGGCAATGTGGGAGATTGATCATGAGAAAACACTTGGATGCATATGCTCATTAGTCTCATTTGATTTGCAGTTTCATATTGAATCATGTAATACACCTAAAGAGGTATGGGATACTTTTGAGAAATTGTATGGCAAAACAGATAAGATTAGAGGCTATCAGATTGAGAATGATTTGATGAATCTTGATCCTAAAAGTTTTGACCACATCCAAGACTACATCTCCAAAATCAAGCAACTAAGAACACAATTGAAAGAATGCACTATTGAAAAAGAGGATTTACAGTTGATTCTGAATGTGTTATCAAGCTTGGTCCTGAGTATTCAGTGTTTGTTTCTGGCTTTCATACCCATCGGCTTTCTATGGGAGCATCATATGTTGATCCTAAGTTTGATGACTTTGCAAATCTCCTAATCCAAGAGGAAGCTAAGTTAATGAACATGGGTCTAATCAAGTCTTCCAAACCACAAGCATTGGTGGCAAATGAGTCTAAGGTACAGAAAGAATCAGACAATCTTGATAAGAAGCAAAAGAAGAAAAAGAACAAGCCACATAAAGAATCAGAATCCTCATCATCAAAAGGAGAAACATCTAAGAAGGAGAGACCTTTTGTTCATATTGCAAGAAGGATGGACATGAAGAACACTATTGTTATAAGAAGGATATTGATGAGTTGAAGAATCTTCTCAAAAATAATCACATTGATTTTCCTTCTAGAATGTCTGAATCTTCTTCTCCTTCTACTTCAAAATAGTCTAAAAAGGACAAAGGTCAAACATATATATCAGGATATAAAGGACAAGCTCTTTGTGCTCATTCAAGTCCAGGATCAGGGAGATGGCTTCTAGATTCAAGAGCATCTCATCATATGGCATCTTCATAAACTATCTTCTCTTCATTTCAGCCTTGTTCTATGTCTCCTATCTTGATGGGAAACAATACATACATGAGTGTAACAGGGAAGGGATCTATTAGCATTGGGGAGAACACTTTTCAAGATGTCTTGTGTGTTCCTCATTTGACGAACAATCTACTTTCCATTTATCAAATCACACATGGTGGAGATGGGAGAACTGTGGAGTTCACTCCTAATTTAGTTATCATTCGTGACTTGGAGACTAGAGATATCATTGCTACTGGGGTGGTTGATCATTCATCTCGGTTGTATTCCTTTGCACAGTTTGCTTCTGATGATGACGATGTTTCTTCGACTGTTGATCACATATACCATGATTCAGAGGAGACATTTGGCTTTTTGAACTTGGGTATACTCACATCAGATCCAGTCCTTGAGCCATGCACTTCATCTCCTCCATCTTCTATTGTACTTGATGATACTTGTGTTGCTACAGTTTTGGCTCCTAGTGATTCAGTGTAGCAGGATATACATTGTCTTCCAGATATGGCTACTTTGGATGACTTCCTAATAGGTATTTCAGACTTGTTTGTGGAGTCTCATCTTGCAGATTTGGAGGACACTCTTGATAGCATTCATCTTCTCTTTGATGAAGATGCACCTTCTTCAGTTGTTGTGAGGGAACACATTGACCCTCTTGTTCATTCTCTACATGATCATTCTTCACAGATTGGCGTGAGTGTGGATACTTTTGGACAGCATTTGGAGGAGGCTTCTTTGTCATTAGAGGGTATATCTTTGTCTTTGGATAGTGCTCTACATTCATCTCTACTAGATGTTGGGTTTTCCTCTTCAGCAGTGTGGCCTAGAACGCCTGATTGGAGTGTGACAGATTTCTGCATTGACATGGAGACACTTGAGCATGCTTCAGAGACACCATCATACATCATTCATCATATTGATATCCTGCATACATCCTTGGTTTTGTTTCTTCCTAAGGGGAGGAACGTTGTTCGGCGAGATTGGATCATCTTCAGCATTCAATGTCGAACTTCTACCATCATTGCAGGAGATTCAACATTGAGGGGGGGCTACCTTGCTTCTCTTCTACTTCTCTCTTATGGGGGGGTCTTTTTCCTCACATGGGGTTTTTACCTTCTCATTCTTCATTGAGAGTATTGTATTTCACTTTTTGTATTTCATGTTTCTTTTGAGGGGGAGTTTTGTCCCATGAGGTTTTCTCCCTTTCCTCGCTTGTGAGAGATTTCATTGCATTGATTGCATTGTGTGTACATGGGTACCTAACATGGCCTAGTAGCCAGGACCCATCATTGCATTTTTGTGTCATTTGCATAATAATTTTCTACTCCCTAAGTTGCACTTAAGGGGGGGTGTTGGTGTAATTAAATATCTTGTACCTTGTCCTAGGTCATAATTACAACTTAGTTAAGTTTACTTAGGGACCACATAGGAGGTTGTTGGAGAATCTCCACTTTTGGTGGACTTGACATATCATTATCTTATCATTTCCACCTTTTGTGGACATATCATGTGATTATCTCTCCATCTTTGGTGGAGTGATAACTCTTACTAGTTGTCTCATGTCATAAGATTCTGACACTTGTCATAATCTTATGCCCTCCTATGTTCTCACCTTGGCTATATAACCAAGGGGTCTCTCTCATTTGTAATCAATCATAATCAGTCATATCATATTAATGACATTGAATACAGTTTATTCTTGTCATAATCTTTCTCTCTCTTCTTGTGCTTTCTATTTGGTCCATAGATCTTGGGTGGCATCCATAGCCAATTCTAACAACTATTATGCTTTGATAGATTTTTTCCAAGCATCTATAGCTTGTTTGAAAGTATTTTTTTTAGGCTTTTAGCCATAGCAGCAAGACAATGAATTGTTTGATAAAATGCTTTGGTAGACATGTATTAAAAATGTGGTAGCATAAACAAGGCAGTAAACTGTTTGAAAAAATGCCTCAAAGAAATGTGGTTTCATGGGGATGGAATGGCATGACGAATGCCATGAAAAGAAAATTTCTATGGATTGTCATGGAATTCCACCACCATTGAGACCACATTTCTTTGAGGCTTTTTTCCGAATAGTTCGTTGCCTTGTCTATGCTATTGCTTATTATTATGCTTTGATAGATTTTTTCCAAGCATCCATAGCCTATTTGGAAGCACTTATTTTAGGCTTTTAGCCATAGCAGCAAGGAGGTGAACTGTTTGATAAAATTCTTTGGTAAACATGTATGAAAAATGTGGTAGCATAGACAAGGCAGTGAACTATTTCAAAAAATGCCTCAAAGAAATGTGGTCTCATGGTGATGGAATACCATGACAATTTGCTTGTCATGGCATATCACCATGAGACCACATTTCTTTGAGGCATTTTTTTCAAACAGTTCATTGCCTTGTCTATGATATTGCTTACTATTATGCTATGATAGATTTTTTCCAAGCATCCATAGCTTGTTCAAAAGCACCTATTTTAGGCTTTTAGCCATAGCAACAAGGCAATGAACTATTTGATAAAATGCTTTGATAGACATGGACTGCCTTTAAGCACTGTTTCTGATAGGGATTCTAAATTCATTGGTCACTTTTGGAGGACCTTGTGGAAGAAACTTGGAAAAAATCTGTCCTTTAGTTTAGAATACCATCCACAAACAGATGGACAAATTGAAGTGGTGAATAGATCATTGGTAAACCTCTTAAGATGCCTTACCAAGGAGCATGGACAAGCTTGGGATCTAATTTTACCTCAGGCTGAATTTGCATATAATGACTCCATGAATAGGAGCATTGGTAGAAGCCCTTTTGAAGTAGTCTATGGCATGCACCCTAGAGGGGTCTATGAACTAAGATATCTACAAGGATTCGCTAAGAGAAGTGCTCAAGGTGAGGACTTTATTGTTACAATCAGGGATATTCATCAACAAGTGAAGGAAACCCTTCAAAAGAATGTTGAGAAGTATAAGGAAAATGAAGATTTAAAGAAGAGGAATGTCCAATTCAAGGTTGGGGACTTGGTGATGGCACACTTGAAGAAGGAGAGACTTCCAAAAGGAAAGTATACCAAACTCATGATGAAGAAGATGGGACCTTGCAAGGTGGTCCACAAGTTTGGCCAAAATGCTTATGAATTAGAGTTACCTCCTGAGGTGGAAATCTCTCTTGTCTTCAACATTTCTGACTTGTATCCTTTCAAAGCTTCTATGAATGTAGGTGATGGAGTAGGTACACTATCAATGGAGGACAAAGATTGGGTGAGGGAACTACCCCCCAGCCAACCTATGACTCTTGAATGCATTGTAGACACCAAGGAGACAAAGAAGACTAGAAGGAAGGTTTACAAGGAATACTTGGTCAAATGGAAAGGTCTACCTGAAGAGGATGCAACATGGATGTCAAAAAATGATATTAAACAACATGGAACTATTGTAGAAGACCTGATCTCAAAGAGGACTTGAGATCTTTTTCTTGTTTGGGAGTATGGTATAGGAACACCCATGGATCTAACGGAACTAGAATAAATTTCATGTTTTTTTTCTTGGTTTATGGATGGAATAAGGTCTTATGGACCATTTCAATGCTTTTTAGTAGGTCTTCTAGGTTTTTGGTTGAGTTTTTGGTTTTGGTGACTAACTTCTTTATACAAGGTCTCCATCCTCCTTTGTAAGTCTAGTGCATCTTGGAAAAATAAGGAAAAAGGATGCCTTGTTGTATTTAGACACCTGAGGGGAGTCCCCTTACTTTTTGATAAGGTTTTAAATTCCTTTGACACATTTTGGAAGGGTCTTTGTGGTCGAGTTGGAAGAAGTTGCTCACATTGCCTTAACTAGGCAATTAGAAGTCAAAGCATGAGATTAGTTGTTTTCCAACATCTCTCTTTTCAAAAGACAATTGAAAGAAGTTGGAGGGATTTTTTAAGACTTCAAATATGCCTCTCTTGGTCGAGGCAAGGTTGATTTTGATGTTTTGAAGAAGTTTCAATAAGAAGTTTGTTGTTTTTCTTGTGTTTTTATGAAGAATTTGTTGATCCCGTACTTGCTACGGAATGTATGTTCACTTTCATGATCCATGGATATAATGGTTGGATAGGTAATTGAATAAGCTTTCCTTTGGAATTGGAGTGGTGATATTTCATTGAGTATCAAGGGAGATATTCCAATTTCTCTATCGAGTGGTTTGAAAACCCTTAAAATTAGGGTTTTGGGTGAAAAATGTATATTTCTTCCATTCCCACGTTGTAAAATTGCTAAATCTCACTGGGATGGAAGATATAAGGCTGTAATATCATTTCCTCAATTTTTTGGAGAATAGAAGGATCATTGTTGGAAGTTCTGCATGAATTTTGGCTTGACATCTCTATGTGGCGAACATAATTAACAGGCAAAAAAAATGAGGTTTTGCTTGATTTTGAAGAATCTATTTAAGAGGTACTTAGGAATGGTGGAAAAAAGTGTGGAGAACCTATAGGAGTCTGAATTTTTTCTTTGGGGTGAAGGGGAGAACCTAGATAGTCAAGACCTAGGTGTAGGTCTATCAATTAGGCCTTTCAGAGAAGCGGTAGAAAGGGCCATTGTGAGTGATGTTTTGACAGTCAAGAGGAAGGGTTTTGGAACCTTGTAGGGGTCCATATTAGGGGTCTAAATCCATATTTTTGGTGTCTTAATAGTATTCCTTATTTTTTATTCTGATTATCCTACCGGGCAAGGGTTGCAAGCCTTAAGAGAGAGTGAGGTCTAAGTCACCATAGTGATGGATGTTTGTTGAAACCTAAGTGCTAGAGGGTTGTTGATAGGGAGGTTGGATGAATCAATCACTGATTCATGCTCTAGGTCTTGTTTGGAAGACCTCTAAGGTGTCTCACTCCACTAGTTTGACCTATAGGACCTTCTAGTGCTCAGGATCCCCTAGTCTTGCTTTGCCAACCCCAACTATCAACACAATTTTTTTCTACCAAGTCAAATCTTGGTACAAACTTGCAACTCTACCCGTAGCCCTTAATCCACCCTAAAGGCTAAAAACCTCCAATTTAAGGAATTAAACTTTCCAAGGGTGTGGAGGTGCTTCAAAAGACTTCAATCCATCCTACTATGGTTCTTGAAGGTCCATCTGACTCCATTTCTTGGTCGCTTTCACCGAACCCTCAATTAGGCCTAAAAATGCTACTAGCCCTAAGAGCCCCAATTAGGTCTCCTTCTCTGAGAAATTAGGTTAGTTATCCAAATATTTCCAAAGAATACCCAATCTTTTCTTGGGATTCCTGATTATATGCCCACCTCTCACAGATTTATGGGGTCTTGGGCCTCAACTGTCCGTACAAAGACTCAACTTGAAAATGAGCATTACTTAGGGTTTTAAGCCATTTCCTGACCTCTCAGCAAATTGTTAAGTTCTTTCCTCACCAGATGAATTGATGGAGCTTCTCCTACTTACCAGGTCTTGGCAAGACTCATGCCTGCCTTCTCCAAAAGGAATTTTGTCAAGAATTTCTCACCCTTGCAAGTTAAGTGCTCTGCACTAAAGTCTTCCTAGCTGGGCACTTCCCTGGCTCGCCTAGGGCAAGACTTTTCCAATAGCTCCTGCACTCACACAAACCCTAAATCCTACCATATATACATACATGGAGTCTAGTCACTATTCCAAAAGGGTCGTACAATTTGTATGGTGGGAAAGTGAACTAATACTCCATTTTCTCAAAACTGTTTAGGTCAGACCAGCAACAGTGTGAAAACAAACTATTTACAAACAGTGATTGAAATTGATTAAAGAAGACTAATAAATGGCACACAATGCTTGAGAAATCACTACACTACATCCTACACAAAACACAGTGCCATGGTTAATCCATTAAAAGCTCACTTCAAAGCAAAAATTAGAAAAGGCACTCCAAACACATTATTTTCTTCAATTCACAAACTTCAAAACATTACAAAATGCTTCCAACCCCTCTCCAATGCTGAGGCATTCCTTAAATAGGGTTCCTCAATCAGTTATGCTCCCTTGGGCTCTTCTTGGCTGTATGAAGCTCTAATTGAGCATTATTTGCAAAATTGAAAAGCAATTCCTAAAAACCCAAAACCTTATTTTGGACTAGATCCTAATGATGCCTCATCTATGGTCAACATGACCTTCATTAGAGATCAACACCCAATCACAAATTCCACTAAGGCACAACCAAAAATGAACATGGAAAGATGACAAGTTGGCCTGAACAAATGCCAAAACATGACCTTCAAAACAATCTAAGGCAATCTATGGGTGCTCCTGCACCATTCTACCCCCCTCTGCACAAACACTAAGGAATGTGGGGAGTGATCAGAGATAAATCAATACCCTGCTTCTTGAACTAGGCTTCATCCACCCATGTAGCCTCCGAGTCTGGTTTGTCCCTCCATTTGTTGAGATGTTCCAAGTATTCCTTATGCCGAGTAGACTTCTTCACCCTTGACTCCAAGATTCTCTCTGCTTGTAGCTTATCTTGAGTAGGTAAGGCTATGTTGCTCACATCCTTGAACATATCCCTGCTATTTTGATCCATGTCAGTGACTATTCCCTTATATCTAATCAGATCAGCTACATTGAACATTGGAGAGATGCCTAAATCTGCAGGTAATTCCACCTTGTAGGCATTCTTCCCATATTTGGCTAATACCTTACATGGTCCCACTATTTTCATCTAAAATTTGGTTGATTCCTCTTCTACAACCTATATTTTTTGAGGTGGACCATAACATAGTCTCCTACTGCAAATTGTAGATCCTTTCTAGATAAATCCACCTTCTCTTTCAACTTTTGAGTAGCCTCAGTGACTATCTTCTTCACCTGCTCCTGAATCTCCTTCATGGTCTGAGAGAAATCCTCCACTTGACCACTCCTATGCTCCATATCTCCTAGATCCCTAAGCTCACACACACCTCTTGGGTGCATTCCATACACTATTTCAAAAGGGCTCTTCCCTATAGTCCTATTCACACTGTCATTGTATGCATACACAACCTGTGATATGACGAAGTCCCATGTTTGTCCATACTCTTTGGTTAGGCATCTTAGAAGGTTACCTAACACCCTATTAACCATCGATATTTTCCCATCAGTTTGAGGATGGTAAGTTGATCCAAAAGACAGGTTGGTACCTAATCTGCTCCATAGAGTCTTCCAAAAATGACTCATAAACTTCACATCCCTGTCCGATACAATGCTCAAAGGAAATCCATGGATCCTTACAATTTCCTTGAAGAAAAGGTGAGTAATGTAGCTAGCATCATGTGTGGTCTTGCAAGGGATAAAGTGACTCATCTTGTTGAATCTATCTACCACCACATAAACACTATCAAACCCTATCTTAGTCTTAGGGAGTCCCACAACAAAATCTATGCTAACACACTCCCATGGTTTGTTGGGAATGGGTAGAGGTGTATACAAACCTACATTACTAGCTCCCCCTTTGGCTTTCATACAAACTACACACTGCTCCACATACCTCCTGACATCCCTTGCCAACTTGGGCCAATAGTAGAACCTTTGCACTAACTTTCCATTGTCTTGTTGATGCTAAAATGACCACTAAGACTACCATTGTGCTTCTCTTGGATGAGATTCTCTCTCATTGATCCTCTTGGAACACACAACTAATTTCCATTGAATAACAATCCACCTTGCAATGTATACTCTGAGTATTGACTATGAAAGTGATTCTCAAAGTCAGAACATGCCTTGTATGCTTCTGAGAAGTATTCATATTCCCCATAGAGATCCTTGAAACTCTCTATTCCAATGCTCTTTATTTGTATCTCTTGCACTGTTAACAATCTTCTACTTAGTGCATTTGCCACCTTGTTCAACTGTCCCTTCTTGTGCTTGGTGGTGAAAGTGAAAGCTTGAAGATACTCCATCCACTTCAAATTTCTATTGCTCAATTTCTCTTGAGTGTTGATGTAGCTAAGTGCTTGATTTTCAGTAAACACTACAAACTCTTTAGGTAGGAGATAATGCCTCCACTTCCTAAGTGACTGTACTAGAGCATAGAGTTCTAGGTCATAGGTAGAATACTTTTTCTTAGCTTCATTAAGCTTTTCACTAAAGAAAGCTATAGGCCTGCCTTCTTGGCTTAGCACTCCTCCTACTGCAATTCCACTAGCATCACATTCCGTAGTAAACAACTTGTCAAAACTAGGTAATAAAAGAATAGGTTGAGTTGGCACTTCTTGTTTTAGTTTCTCAAAACCTTTCTCAGCTTCTTGAGTCCACTTAAACTTAGTCTTTAAGCCACCTTTGATTGTAACTAGGACTGGTGCACATATGCCACTAAAGTTTCTTATAAAGTTCCTATAAAACTAAGCCAATCCATGAAAACTTCTTACCTCTGTCTCAGTGGTTGGTGTAGGCCAGTTTAGGATAGCTTCCACCTTGCTTGGATCCATCTTCAATGATCCTTGGGATACTACAAACCCCAAATACACAAGCTCTTGTTTGAAGAAATCACATTTCTCTAGGTTGATGGCTAACTTCTCCTCTTGCAACGTTTTAAGTACCATCTCCACATGCTTTAGATGTTCTTCTGTTGTCTTGCTAAAGATGGGTATATCATCAATATATACCACCACAAATAGCCCTATAAAGTCTTTGAGCACTTCATTCATGAGCCTCATGAATGTGTTAGGGGCATTAGAGAGGCCAAATGACATAACTCTCCACTCATACAACCCATCATTTGTCTTAAAGATTGTCTTCCACTCATCTCCATCCTTGATTCTAATCTGGTGGTATCCACTTTTGAGATCCAACTTGGTGTAGTACTGAGCTCCTCCAAGAAAATCCATCAAGTCCTCAATCCTAGGAAGAGGAAACCTATACCTGATTGTGATTCTATTTATAGCTCTAGAATTAGTGCATAACCACCACTTACCACCTATCTTGGTTGTTATGACCACTGGTACTGCACATGGACTGATGCTCTTCTGAATTAGTCCTTGGTCTAACAACTCCTGCACTTGTCTAGCTACTTCTAGGTTATGATCTGGTGTAAGCTTGTAAGCTGCTTTGTTTGGCAATGGAGCCCCTGGTATGAAGTCAATCTGATGACTGATGGCTCTCTTTGGAGGTAAGGTTGCTAGTGTTCCATCACTGACTATGTCCTTGTACTTCTCAAGTAACTTCTGGATTGCTCATGGTATGACTATTTTCTAAGTCTTATCTTCCTCCTTAGATTGCACCATGACCACATATCCTTCACCTCCTTGATGTAGAGTGTTTGGGAACTCCTTGCCACTGCTTAATAAGACACTAGGGATCTTTAACTGTCCTTCTTCCTCATTTGTCAGTGACTGCAACTTGAATGTGTATACACCTAAAAATGGTCACATCACAATAGTCTGGTAATTAATTAAATATTTTTAATATTTAATTAAATCTCTGAATTCGATCTACGTATAATAAATCTAAATAATTTATTTATATTGTTCATTCATTTATTTCGATTAAATAAATAAGTTTATTTAATCGCTTTTCTTATTCATTTCTCAATTAATTAAATAAACATTACGATTTATTTATATTAATTATCATTTAATCTTGGCTTGAATATTTTATTCAAATAAAGATTAAGTATTATTTTCTTCTAAAGTCCATTCACAATTAAATATTCTAAATATTTAATTAAATCTTCTAAATTCTATTTACAATTAAATATTCTAAATATTTAATTAATTCTTCTAAAGTCTATTCACAATTAAATATTCTAAATATTCAATTAAATCTTCTGTAGTCCTCAAATCAAAAATCAAACTCACATGAAATTAAATAAATTTATTTATTTAATATTGGATTATCTTCAACAAGCGTGAAACAAACTTCCAAATCAGAAAATTAAATTCCTCTGTTCCTATGCAATCTTGTTCCCGTGGGTTGAAGACAAGGCTCCATTCTTCTCTCCAACCTCCCAACATCTTCCATCTTCCTCTCAACCTTTCCATCTCTCACCATTCAAATCTACCAGACAATCTCACAACCATTGATCTTTGCCAGCTAGGCTCTTGCCTGCAAAAAGCTATAAAAAGGACTACTGGGTCTTTGAAATCATAGAGAAGCTTTCAATAGGAAAACTACACCAAATTTGCAATAGCATAGCCTTCAGCATTCATAGATTTTTAGAATCATAGCATATCATGGCCAATCATCTTCATATCATAGTTTTAGAAGCATTCATAATTTAGAGCCCATGTGCATAATTTAGAGCCCCTGTGCATATCCGTATAAGCATTTCACTCCATCAGCATATAGCATAGAGAAGTACTTTCCTTTTGCACACTCGTTCTATAGGTTGCCATTCTGTGAAGGTTTGCTTACACAATCTAAGAGCAACAACTTCAAACAAATCCCTAGAGATAGAGAAAAATGGAACGGTTCTTAAGAAGCTCTGTTTGTTTTCTTTGAATTCAATTTATCTTGCTTTTCTTTAGTTTAATGTTTCATTTTGTGTGATTTGTTTATCTTATTTTGATACACATATTTCTATCACATAGAATGTATTTCCATCCTTTTTGAATGAGATAGTATTTTCCTTTCCATCATAGATGGCACCTCTGTCATACTGCCATGGTCTACCCAATAGAATATGGCATGCATCCATGGGTAACACATCAAAAAACAACTTTTCCTTGTACCCTCCAATGGAGAACTCCATCGTTGTTTGCTCATTTACAAGAACACTCTGCCCTTTGTTCAACCATGTCACCTTGTAAGGATTAGTGTGGGGTACTTTCTCCAACTTCAACTTCCTCACTGCCTCCTCAGAGATTATGTTATTAGTAGACCTTGAGTCCACTATAACCTTGCACACCTTTCCCAATATTTTGCATCTTGCCCTGAATAAGGCTCTCCTTTGCTTTGGATCTTCTTTGACTGGTTGTCTGATGAGAACCCTGTTAAACATCAAGTTCTCCCCCATTTCTGACTCAATGTGACTAACCTCTGGTGACTTGACGCTCATAGTGTCTTCTTGAGCATATACTACTCTCTTTTCTGTATTTGAAGAAGATGCTTTCTCTAGGCACCTATAAGTTGGATGTCCTACTTGACCACAGTTATAACATTTCATATTGGAAAAGTATGAGCTATTTCTGCCTGCTCCTCTTCCTCTATTTGAACCTCCTTGAGGTCCTCTACCTCTATTATACCCTCCTCTAGAAGATGTCTCACTTCCATGCTATGTGAGTTTAGACTCTCCTTGGTTTCTTTGTTCAGTCCCTCTACCTTGGTATCCACCTCTATGTCCTCTTTGATCTCTGCATTTTCCTCTGCTCTTAGAAGCCTATTCTTGTTTCCTCTTACTCCTCTCTTCAATATTTATATCCAATTGATAGCATTGGTGCACTATCTTGGGACTTAGAAGAGTCGTCTCCTCTTGAATGTTCCACTTCAAACCGTTAAGGTATCTAGCCACCTTAAGAATTTCATCCACATTAACATTAGACCTCATGCAATTTTTTTGAGACTCCTCAGTATAAGAATTCACATCTTGGTCTCTTTGTCTCAAGCTCTGTCTTTTCTTGTGCAATTGAATTTCATAATCATCAGGCATGTATGCTTCTCTCACTTTGGCAACCATTCCCTTCCAATTAGAGATAGGCTTCTTACCTTCCTTTTCCCTCTCTGTCTAAATGAACTTCCACCATGTCAAGGCAAAACCTCTCAATCTTGATTTGGCCACCTTTACCTTATGTGCTTCAGTGACTCCATCACATTCAAAACGGTTTTCCATTCCCTCTATCCAATCCATGACTAGATCAGCTTCCATTTTCCCACTAAACAGTGGTATTCCTTCAAGTGCTTTTCCACTCAAAGCCTTCAATTCCTTAACAAGAAAGGCTCTTCTTGCAAAACAGGGTCAAGTTCAAGGATCTTGTCTTCCTCTGCAACCTCTTCTTTCTTTGGTACCCTTCCTTCAAACTGCACATCATTCAATGCTTGCTCAAGTTGGTCTATTCTTTCCCTCGATAGCCTATTGTCTTCCTCCTGTCCTTCGACCATCTTGGCCAATTCTACATTTTTCACCATGATGGTGGAGCCACTAGACTCAATCTCAAACATGCAATAGTCAATCCCAAATCTTTTGCTGCTCTGATACCAATTTGATAGGGAGGTTGGATGAATCAATCACTGATTCATGCTCTAGGTCTTGTTTGGAAGACCTCTAAGGTGTCTCACTCCACTAGTTTTACCTATAGGACCTTCTAGTGCTAAGGATCCCCTGGTCTTGCTCTGCCAACCCCAACTATCAACAAAAATTCTTTCTACCAAGTCAAATCTTGGTGCAAACTTGCAACTCTACCCTTAGCCCTTAATCCACCCGAAACGCTACAAACCTCCAAATTAAAGAATTAAACTTTGCAAGGGTGTGGAGGTGCTTCAAAATACTTCAATCCATCCTACTATGGTTCTTGAAGGTCCATCTGACTCTATTTCTTGGTCGCTTTCACCAAACCCTCAATTAGGCCTAAAAATGCTACTAGCCCTAAGAGCCCCAATTAGGTCTCTTCTCTGAGAAATCAGGTTAGTTTTCCAAATATTTCCAAAGAACACCAAATATTTTCTTGGGATTCCCTATTCATATGCCCACCTCTCAAAGATTTATGGGGTCTTGGGCCTCAACTGTCCGTACAAAGGCTCAACTTGAAAATGAGCATTACTTAGGGTTTTAAGCCATTTCCTAACCTCTCAGCAAATTGTTAAGTTCTTTCCTCACCAGATGAATTGATGGAGCTTCTTCCTACTTACTAGGACTTGGCAAGACTCGTGCCTACCTTCTCCAAAAGGATTTTTTTCAAGAATTTGTCACCCTTGCAAGTTAAGTGCTCTGCACTAAAGTCTTCCTAGCCAGACACTTCCCTAGCTCGCCTAGGGAAAGAATTTTCCAACAGCTCCTGCACTCACACAAACCCTAAATCCTACCATATATACATACATGGAGTCTAGTCACTATTCCCAAAGGGCCGTACAATTTTTATGGTGGGAAAGATAACTAATACTCCATTTTCTCAAAACTGTCTAGGTCAGACCGGCAACAGTGTGAAAACAAACTATTTACAAATAGTGATTGAAATTCATTAAAGAAGACTAATAAATGGCACACAATGCTTGAGAAATCACTACACTACATCCTCCACAAAACATAGTGCCATGGTTAATCCATTAAAAGCTCACTTTAAAGCAAAAATCAGAAAAGTCACTCAAAACACATTGTTTTATTCAATTCACAAACTTCAAAATGTTACAAAATGCTTCCAACCCCTCTCCAATGCCGAGGCATTCCTTAAATAAGGTTCCTTAATTATTTATTCTCCCTTGGGCTCTTCTTGGTCGTATGAAGCTCTAATTGAGCATTATTTGCAAAATTGAAAAGCAATTCCTAAAAACCCAAAACCTTATTTTTGACTAGATCCTAATGATGCCTCATCTATGGTCAACATGAAATTCATTAGAGATCAACACCCAATCAAAAATTCCACTAAGGCACAACCAAAAATGAACATGGAAAGATGACAAGTTGGCCTGAACAAATGCCAAAACATGACCTTCAAAACAATCTAAGGCAATCTATGGGTGCTCTTGCACCAGTTGTGAAACCTTGTTTTGACTTGATGAGACATGATCCAAAAATTTTCAAGTTTTGTGAGTGGTCTTAGTTGTGAACTCTAGGTGTGTGGGGTTGATCTCTTAAAGAATAGCGGAGTTTAGGACTCCTCATAAGAGTATTTGAAAGAAGCATTCAATGGAGTGACTTTTCCATTTGTGATTGTGATTTTTCCTTCCTTGCCACTCTACATCATTTCTAAAGCTTATGTAGGGTATCTCCATGGTATTTGTGGTGGTGGCAGGAGTATTTAAGGTTTGTAAGTACCTTATGCAATAAACCCTACTTTGTTGGCTTGATTTGTGCATAAAATAGGGGTTTTTTGGAATAGTGATTTATGGGGCCTTTCTGTCACTAATTTTTTTTTATTCTTCAATTTTGTGACATGATGAATGATTGTTTTCAGTTGGTGATAAACTATGAGCACTTTATTTGTAATTTAGGCCTAAATTAGTAGCCCTTTCCAGTGAACAATTCAAGAATCTGATAATTTCTTTATGAAAAGCTACTGAAAAATTTTGATATGTTATGATGTGTTAAAAAAGGCTCTTGAATTTACATTGGGAATGTGGATATACAAAGTGAATGGAAAGGAATCAGTCGATTAAGGGACATGTGACCTACCAGCAAAATGGTGGTAAGATTGTAAAAGTGTGTTGGGCCCATAAAAGGATATAAAAGTCACAGCAAATCCTAACCTAGGAATTGGACATTCTAGCAGGTGACTAGCATCTTCTTATGGTCATTCATTTACATATTCAAACCAAGGAACGTATACTTGAAATGGAGTGGCACTGTAAGTGCACTAAGAACTAGTTTCAGTCATGATTTACCAGAAATAAATATGTGAAAGGAATTCTACTTATGCTACAGGAATGTAATGCGAAGCCTTCTAAACTTAATCAAATCAGAAATCATGACAACTATGACTAAGAAACAAACTATGAACTGGCCTTATGCTACAGGAACAAACACAGGGATAGATTCCCGATGCTGCAGGAACAATATAAGACTGAGTTTGACCTAAAACTTTCAAGAATAAAATCTAACTTATGATCAATAGGAAATAAACAACTAACTAACTAACTACAAATACTTACTAAGTGGGCCCCCTTAGCAAGCATCGACTAGTTTACGCAAGAATTGAACTCAAAACTTCATCAGCTTTTATTCATAAACTTGGAACCACATACACTATTCTGCTTATAAGAAAACTAACACAAAACACTATCTCTCATTATAATACTAACTTTTACATATTCTACTTGCTCACTCGCACAGGAGGAACACTTATTTAAACCAGAAAAGCAACTAACTACCTAACTCTATCAGATAAAGATGTGGACATAAATGTATCCTGAAACCAAGGAATGGACTTCTCATAAATGAAAGCATATACATTCAATACGATCTAGAGATAATTTAGCATTTCACTCTTCCCAGATTTAATGATCATTTAGATTTCTTCCCAATGACCTGGTCAGAGAGTCTTCGTTGGGACAACTTCCTCGACACCGTGCTACAAATGGACTTTACTGCAAGGCCAAAGTCTGATGTGCTTGACTCGTTCATGCCCCCTTCAACAACCTATGATGCACACGGCAACAGAAGCAAAAGAAAGCATGTGTGGAAAACAACATGATACATTCATTAATCACATATTAAATCTATTTCATCATTCAAAAACCACATACATTATATCAGTCATTTGGGAGGTCAAACAGGGTAATTAATAATACACATAGAGATGTTAAGCTGTAGGAATATAGGAATGTATTGCTACATGATACTACCCATTTTTCAAATAAAAATTCTTTAATCAAAGAGGTAAAACATCCATTAGCAATAAGAGTAGAGATATTAAAAATACATCATAATACTCAAATTATGAGCATATTCTAAGCTCATCACATAGATTTAAATGTTTATTTTGGCATAGAACCATCAATGTGAAGATATCAAAGGTGTGTGAATGGTTTGGTGAAGGCCTTGAGGCTAAACATGATGATTTGATATGTTATAGGAATATGTCCCTAGGTGGAAATGGTGATTTGACTACATAAGAACTTACGAATTTGATAAATCAGTATTATGTGGATATGAACCAGGTTTGTTTTAGTCAAAAACATGATGTGAGTAATGTCTTGGAAGTCAAATGAAATGATTGAGGTGTAAATGGTTGATTGTAGTATCTTGGTCTTGAGGAACTAGTTGGTAAAAGTGAAAATTTTGTGAGTTGTTTAAGGAATTGAAAGATTCAGAGCTCTTTATCAAGTTTTTGCTTTGAATTCAGATAAATTGATCATGACAAAGGTATGTTAGGATCTGATGGATATAGGTTGTAACATGAAAGATTGGTTTTTGGTTATTTTTCCTAGGTAAAGCAAATTGAGTGGAAGGGTGCCTTGGTGAATGATGAAAGAGTGGGTTGTTTAGTGACTCTAATTAGGTTTCTTGTGCACAGATCAGTCATTTTTCCTAATAAATAAGATGTTTGAAGCTTGAGGATGATAAGAAGTATTTAAATGAGTTGGCTTGTTGTTGCCTTGTGGTTTGCAAATGAAACAATGTGATTTTTGATGAAAAGAGAAAGAAATTTTAGTTGCTTATTCAATTTGATCTTCTCCTGATTCAATTGGGTCATATGTTGGTGCAGGAGCGCCTAGGTCATCAAATACTTTTCAATTTTGCAAAAGGGATGAGTGTTCAAATTTGTATTGATTCAATCATAAAAGGACATAGAAAAATTATGTAAATCATACATTCAAGGTCATATGAGGTCTTATTTGAATGTGTTTAAGGTTATGGGTAAGTTCTAGGTGGTCAAAGTGGGAAAATGCAAACAATGCAATAATCTAATATTGTTAAAAGTTGTTAAATTAACAAAAACAAGGAAATCAAGCATATTAAGGGTTAAAAGGGGTAGTTTCAACTAATGGAAAGAAAATTATGGAAAAGAAAATATCTTTAAAAGGCATGTAAAGGCGAGAAAAAGCAGAATTTTGTGTTCTTGTAATTATATTTTGAAATAAAAATTCCTTGTTTATGAGTTTGCAGCATTACTCCATTGTTTCGTTTTCTTGTGTTGGTAATTTAGGAACACCCAAAGTTAAATCACAGTGTGAATACATGTAAAGAGGAGTTAGTTTCCAATTTCAAGAGTTGTACTTGGTTAGTTTTAGGAAACAAAAGAATAAGAGGCAATTTTCAGTGCCCGACAGAGTCCTTTTAGAAGCAAGTTTGAGAGTCCAATAGGGTTTTTCTTCACTACTCCACCAATGTAGGTCAAGTAAATTGGAGTAGGTTAATGTTAGGATTTTTTGCATGTTTTAATGATTTTAAGTGTAGGGAAAAGAAAGAATACCATGGTGGAGTTGTTGCTACATTGGAAAATAGAGGATTTTCCTACACAAAGTGATGCTACAGTCATGGGTCATGAATAAATAAAGCTTGTAGAGGCTTGGAAACTATGTAGAAGGTCTTGTCAGACATAAAAAATCATGTTCTAGGTGGTGGCCATAGAAATAGAGGTTTGGAAGAGTATTTTTCACAAAACCCTCCTTGATTTGTGCTTTTACACCCTATAAATGAGCATTTATTGGATCAGAACATTTTCATGGTTTTCAATCCCTATAAATGGTGAAATATTGAGTCATAAGACATGCTTGAAGACTTTTTTGAGGTTTTGAGTGATTTGGAATGGTTTTGAAGGGGTCTCCTTTGTAAAATAGGCCTAATCTACTAGCCTTTCTTCAGAGGGCAGTCTAAAATCTGATGATTTTCTTTATGTCAAATGTCTAAGAACTTTGATATGTTGTGATGTGTTGGAAAGTGTTTCTAAATGTGCATTGAGTTTTTTAATAAGCTTTGAGATAGGAATGTAACTACTTGATTCAATGGTTGACAGACCTACTAGAGGAATATGATATTGTCTGATCAAATCAAACATGTTTGTTTAAACAATGGAAACAATGATATTGAGTGCTTGGTTACTATCAAACTAATGATATGATTGATGTTACTAAATTTGGTTAAGGTGTATAAGACAAGTTTGGTGACTTTGATGGTTGGATGGGTGAGTATTATGAAGCCTTTTGAGCAAATTGGTCATTAACCACAAGATGATAATCAAGATTATGTTGTAGCAGAAGTTTGTAACCTATAAATAGACTATTGCAGTCAAAATATGGTGAGTACAGTGCTTGATAATGGACTAATAACAGTGAGGTATGGTTTAGTTGATGTGTTTCCTTGGTGAATAAATGAAAGGATGAATTGTTCAAGTGTCAATAAATAGGTTTATGTTGTTTTTATGGTGGCTGAGAATGATGTGAATCTAATTGATTAAGTCAAAGTTTTCTTTAATATGGTTTTTTCTTTGAATGAGTCAATTAGAATACTGATTAGTAGAATGATGAATGATGGCCTATGGAATGGCTAAGAGAATTTGAGTGGATTTTGGTTGAATGAAAAGTAGATTTATGATGAAATTATATTTGATCTTCTCCTAATTCTACTTGGGATTGAAATTCCTTGAAGAAATGACGTTGATGGTGTTTGTTGGATGCTCTGCAGTAGATGTACCCTAATGATTGAGTGTTTTGATATGATCCTCTGCATCACTAACTACCTTGTCTATGTTATTGCTTACTATTATGGTTTCATAGATTTTTTCCAAGCATCCATAGTTTGTTGTATTGGTGCACCTTTGCAAGCACATGCCTCCATGTGAAGTAATTGCATCATGTTGCTTACGTTGACTTTCTAAACAAGTATATTGTATAGTTGAAATTTTGTCATCTATCAACATCTAGTTATTACTTATGGAATTTGAAGTAATGCTTTGAGTTTGAATGATGTGTAATGCAATGTAACCAACAATATGAATATAAACTACACAAATCTATTAAGTAGAATTCATTAGTTAAGTTCTCTTAATTCTATTACCTCTGTGTACATTTGAGCAAATCCACTAGCACTAGGAGGTGCTTGCATGACACCTCCAATATTAGCCTATTCAACATCCAAAATCACATATTAAAATACCATTCATAAAACAATGCTATTAGCATGTAATAAATTTATAATTGTCTACTAGTTGCATACCCCACTAATAGGTGTACTTCATAAATAAGTAGGTGGAGGACCGGTGTATCAAGTCTCAACACTGTGACCCTACAATTTTATTAAAATAATAAAACTAAATTAGTTAATCTTGCATTTCAGAATCAAAATTTAATAAATTAAATTCAATGAACATGATGACTTTTACCTAACTATCAATGCCATATGCATGATGCAAAATGTTAGCCATCCTCTCCATCCCCATAGCAACATACAGATCCTGTGTAGCAGCATATAGATCCTACGTAGCAGCCTCCTGAGTGCTGGTGGGGTCATATGAACAAGTCACCCCGCAAGATTGACACACATGGGTTCAAAGGCCACCACTCGAAGACTCCCCTAGATGGTGATGTATAATAGGGCTAGTATGATGGATGACACTCTGGGTCAAAGTGTTGATTGCCTGCAATGTCTCTATGTCAACACTCTCCTTCACAACGACAGGCTTAACAATGTGCTCATGAGGTGGCCTAGCGAGAGGTCATCTCCCTTACCGCATAGGATTTGGCTATGCACTGGGCTTATCTTGAGCCGACCCCCCACCTCTCCCCTGGAACTCCCTCATATCAAAACAATTTGGGATTTGGTTCAATATGAACTCATGTATATTTTCCTAAGAAAATATTGGGGGACTTCACAATTGTTGCATGGTGGATAATCAAAGACCAAGTACCACCTATCATAAAAATAATGCCTAATCTCTTGGTGGTGGCACCAATGAATAGGAAACCTCTTCGCATTGAGGCTAAGATTTTTGTTTATTCTAGTGTCAGTGAATAAAGAGCACAAATCACCTTTAGTAATTTTTAAATCTTTTACTTGTTTATATGATAGTTTATCTGCATAATATGCCCTAGCTGCCTACCTCCTATCTTGCCATCCCATTATTTATTGGGTTATTGAATCTACATTTTTTAACATCTCTTTCATTGAATTTGCTAGTGTCATTCTTTCTGTGGTTGAAGAATTTGGATCACTCAACCTACTAATAAGATTCTCAATTTTTTTTATTGTTCTCAATTTCACTCCTCAAATTTTGTTGAGTGCCAGGAGGGTGTTGAGTGATTGGTGGGGGAGGTTGATTTTGTTGAGAATTTTGTTGAGGAGGATTTTCCTATTCTTCTTGTTGAGGATTTTGAGGATTTGTAGGATCATTTGTATCTCCTACAATTTTTTTTTAAAAAAATCAAATCTAACCTAAAACAAACAAAATCAACTTGAAACTAAGAAATTCAAAGAAAATAGAAAATAATACTTACCTCTTGCACCTCTTCATCATCGTGGTGCCATTTTTGCAAAGGAGAAGCAACTATTGTTGATGAATTTTGTAGAATTCCTCCTCCTAGAACATGAGCACGAAAATGAGTGTTTTTGGCCACGAGCAGGGTAGAAAAATAGACAAGAGAAAATGAATCTCTTTCACATTTTATTTTGCTTTTAAAATGACATAACGCGAGCATGTTATAACGCGCTCATGTTATGTCATTTTCAATTTTTTTCTGGAGTTGGCCACAAAAGTGTAACCCAACTTCATGCACCCACCCTGGAGTTGGTGATGATTTGTGACAACTAGGATTACAACCCCAAAAATGACCCGTTGAATGAATTTTTCAAGGTAACACACAACTTGTGGCCTTACTAGGAAAAAAGATAGGACCTGCTAAAATATCTAGATGATCTACTAGTTGATTTGATCCACATTCCAATAGAGGATAGTAGGCCACCATGGAATAGGTTCTACTTCACTATGGAAAATTATGATGAGAAGTGCAAAATAGGAACCAACCTTCGAAACAAGTTGTTAAAGACAAAAGGTTGGAGGAAAGAGAAAAGAAGAGATTTCTGGGTATACCACCAAAAGACCAATCGACCTGAGGCGCCCCTTATGGAAGTGTGGCATTAGATGATAAATTTGATAAACTATGGAATGAGGTGCACATAAATTCTAACGTGAGCACTGACAACAATGATGACTTTGATGAGGAGTCTGAAGGGCATATGGGGAAAGGAAAGGAGCAAGAATTAGAAGTGACATCAGCCTCTACTCAGCTAAAGAGGAAGGAAACAGAGTAGCCTAGCTAGGTTGTTTCAAATGTATGGATGAACATATCTAGAACTTTGCGAACACTCACTTGGACCGCCTCAAGAACAAGAACAGCTCAACAATAGCCGAAAACCTTAGAGGTGGAAGACACTCCACCTGCCAAACAACAGTGCACCAAAGCAATTGTTGGGGAAAGTTCAAAAGCACCCGTGGCAAGCTAGGAGCTACAATCATCCAGTCAACAAGTAACATTTGCTCCTTCTCTAACTTCACAATCTTTAGTAGCTTGTCTCTGTGACACCCATCACTATAAGTGTAGGCCCTTCCTTTTTTGTCTCTGCCACAATGGTCGTGAGAGGTTTCTCCCAGTTCTCCCATGTGAGGCCCTTTGTCTTAATTCCTCCGTTAACCCTTACACCATTCACTACTACCAAATTTTCTCTTGACTCTTTTTCTGTAAGCATGGTCAATATTGACACCCCTCATACTACTACTATATCAAGAACCACCTAGTTCACCTAGTAGTTGGAGTCTTCCATGAGTCCAGTATCACCGCCACAGCTGATAAGTCCTCCCGCTGGTTCAAAAACTATTCTTTAGCATGTCCCTTATTTCTCTCTGTAGACAATCGATCTCTCGAAGAGGAAGACAACGCCTGGAACCACTACCCTCATGTTCCCTTTCGCCCTACCTCCTAGTGCACCATTCGTAAGTGGGCTAGTTTAGTTGCCATCCCAATTTATGGGGAGGGTGATAATACAAAGGCAATGCGGGCTCTCAAAGTCCAAAAGTGAAAGGCCAAAGATGACAAGAAGCTGCAGAACCGAAGGTGTACACTATTTACAATGAAGCTCATAAATCAATCCACTTTGTAACCATGCATCCAAACATCATCAAACTGCAAGGGGAGATGCATCCTAATGATTACAAAATGTTTACCATGGAACTTGATCTAAGCATAGCTCAACCAAAGGACAAAATTGATCTCATGGAAGAAACACAACAGGTAGTGGCGTCTGACTTCCTCAAGTATGGTCACCAACTAAGGAAGAAAGAAGAGGATATGGGTATGTGCAGGATCATCATGGAAAAAATAGGCCCTTAAGTGGCAAAATAATAAGAAAAATCAGAATTAGGCAACTTGATGTAAAATTTTGAATAAGTTATATATATTATTTCAAAAATATGTAAGAATAGAATCTATAGAAAATTGAATGTAGTTTCTAAACTACTAGGTTTGTTTTAAAAAAAGGAAATCTATTGGTGAAAATTTGAAATTTCAATGCGGTAGTACTTAAATTTTATGGAAAAATAAGAAGTAGGTGTTGGTATGACCACCCTAACCATAATAAAATGATAATATTTTTTTATAATATTTTAGATATAAGTATAGGACTCATGTCCCGATGTGATGCATATTTTTTTGTAATTTTTTTCCAAGTAAATAATTAATTATGAATTTGTTATTACAACTTTTAAAAAATATAAAAAACTCGTATGTTTGACCACCTTAACTTGGTCAATATTTCATGAAGTTCAATTTTTCTTTTTTTAATCCTATAGTATGCAAAGCATAGAATGTGACACATGTTTTGGATTCAAAAAATGTGATACCATTTAAAAGCTATAGATTTTTTTCAATCAGTCTATCAATCAAGACTTTAGTCATAATTTGAATAGAAAATGAATAATAATTACTTATTAAATTCAAAGTAAAGAATAATTTATATTGGTGGAAAGTTGAGAATCTCCTTTAAAAACCCTTTTCATTTCATCAATTTTGGGTAAAAAAAAGTTGCCAGCCACATACCCATCATATTGCCACTTTTTGGCCCATCATGATCCTACACATACCCATCTAAAACTTGTGAAGGATAGGGTAAATTTCCTACAAACAAAGGAAAAAGCGATGGAAGTAGAGGTTGCATGCTTATCAGAAAAAGCATAGGCAGTAGAGGTAGAGCAAAATGAACTCCAGGAGGAAATTGCAAATTTCCAATCCATTGGCCCCACCTTGGTCGACATGCTGTGGCAAAGAAATCAAGAATATCAGAGAGCTAATTGGCTCTGGTAGAGCAGATGGTGCAACAAAAGGGTGAGGAGTTTGAACAAAAACATGCCCAATTTGAGCAACAAATAAAAGAGAACGAGGCATCCTTTGGGGACCAATGGGAGAAAGACCTACAAGAGACGAAGTCTTCCCTTGAAGTAGAATCAACAAATAACAACCAAGGTGAGGATAACTGGTCCAAAGAATTAAGAAATGTCTAGGAATAGCTTGCATCCGAAAATAGAAAATTTGCAAAATTAACACAAGATGTCAGCTCAAAGGATACAAATATTTCCCTTTTAAGGAGCATTCCCTAGGCCCTTGTTTCCTAGCTAGACCTCATTCCAGTGGCTAAGTAGCTATATGTTTCGTACTAGTAAAAGGCTAATGCCTTCTGCCTGGCACTAAACCCAATGCTCCAATTCATGTTGGGTGCAACAAAATTGAGTAGGGAGGTTTGCAAAACAATTGAGCAGTTCTCATAGTTCATCATGGAAAGGGTTCCTGAGGAAAAATATTTTCTAAGTTATACATGGTCTCTACTGAAAACTTAGCAAAGACAGGGATCGAGGATCAAAAGGCTGCTACCAAGATGATGAACAAATCCATCCATTATCACTCGGTTATCCTTCTTGCTAACACATGCGTAGCTACTTTAAACTGTACTATGGAAAACATGTGGGAAAATTTCTCCCAACTAACTGAGATGGGTATGCCATCCTCATTTCTTGAAAATGAGTTGATCTCCATAGCTAAGCAAATCATGGTGAAGATTGAAGAGGAGCAAGACACAATCACTTTTTAGAGTTTTAGCCAACCTCCTACTATAATAGATATTGAGGGTTTCATTCATCCGATTGTGCGACTACTCTTCCAATTTGAGTCTGGGGTTGGTTTACCTGTGGTGGTGCCTTATAAAGAAATTCTCAACCTAAGCGAAGTGCATGAGATTCTATGTGGCATATCGAGACCATCCGAGGCTGAATGGCTACCTCTACAGGAAACCCTTTCTAAACTTTGACTCCTTCACCCAATGGATGGGCCTCTAGTTTGTAAGCTAGATAAAATTTTGGGTTCCTCATTTTGTAGGTGAAATGCCCCTGGTAGTCACCAAAGGATGTGAATGTAAAATTTCTCTAGCTCCCTTCGAGTGTTTTTGTTTTTCTAAATGTCGGCTTGTGTCTCATATTAAATAAATGCCACCCTTAGTCTTTCATCAAGCTTCTTCTTGCTAAATTATGTCTGTTTCCTCCACATGTTCGTTGAGTGCTCCTCGTGGAAAAATATTCCTTCACTCTTCTACCGACTCCTGTCGGGCTTTCATGTGTCTACACTATGGGCTATTCATAGTTGCTTCCCTTCCCTTTCTCATTAGGCCCTATCTACATTCCACATAGCTTCCATTCGCATAAATTTTTTTTGGACCCCATAGATGGCACCAATAGTAAAAGTGCTTCCACGTGTCTTCTTAGCACAAGCTTTCATCAAAGGGAAGATAGAATGCACCACGGGCTACGAATTTCCACCACGCGTCCCTTCAGTGAGAGTTCTATCAAAGGGGAGGATGAAGCGAACAATGGTATATGACACACTGTCATGTGTTCTAACTACCTCCACTAGGAAGCAACACTTGTTTGCACAGGATGTTTCTAGACCACTACCATCATTCGCAGGGGATGCATCTAAGTGGGGAGCAACTACATGCCATGGATCAAATATTTTATGTTAAATGGCCAAGGCGAATCATGGTTACAGTCATCATTGCTCAAGATATGGGATATTTTCTATTGTTGGCCCTCTAAGTGGTGGATTGTTGGCTATAAATACTGCTTCTTGCTTTAAAAAATGAGTTCAGAAGATGTAGAAAAATTAGAGAAAGACACGAGGCCTTTAATATTGTTTTTAGATTATTATATGAAACTTTCAGATTGTTCCATTTTTCAGCCTTTCTATTTTTCTTATCTTATTTGATAAGACATTAATACTATGTCATTATTGTCTGAATTGTTCATTTGCAAGAAATTCTATGGTTTGAAATACAAGTTGTTGGTTTAGATCATGTCTTTGACTCCTCTTTTCAATGAATGTATGTGATAATCATTTTGTGTCATTAGATGAATTGTTCAGATCTTTATCTTTGGTTTATGTGATTCTGGAACATAGCAGATTGTTGAACGGGCCCTTAAATCGCATCTCTAAAGATAGATTTATCGTGCATATATCTACATCTTGGTGCATCACCATAGTTGGAACATTTTTTTTATATCTATTTTCATTTCCCTTTCCAAACCCCCCAATTACAGAAGAAGTCATCTTCTTTAAAAACCTAAAGGTCACACAGTTTAGCACAATTGGTCCTCCCATTAACTGAGTTTCCCATAAAGGTTGTTACCTTGCCAAATTTTGGCATCAATTGTATCTAAAAGGACTCCAATAGGGGATTCTTTGGCATGCTATTTGGATTTTTTTTAAAGATTTATGGCAGAAGAAGAAGAGTGTTTTACAAATCTACAAAGCACTTATTGTGAAAGGAAAAATGGAACCACTCACTGGTCTTATCAAATTATTCAAATTTGTTTCAAGATCTAGGCAATGCTTTATCTTTTTAAAAATTGCTCTAACATATACATATAAACTACTCTTATTATATCTTTTACACTTTTTGAATGGGAAAATTTTACTTGATGTGTCCAAAAAATGGTTTCAAAATATCAAGGAAGCGAGTGGATTAATTTTTAAACATCTAAAAATTGAAAAATGTAGGAGGATATTAAATGAAGTAAACGACAAGATCAACCAGAAACCTTTGACTGTAGATAGAGACTCGTAGGATCATGGAAACATGCTTATTAAGATGAATTTTTTGATGTGATGAATTCTTTTAGTTATATGAACATTTGGATCCTTAATTTTAGGAAAATGTACCAAAACTTTTGTTTGAATAAAATTCCTACAAAAATAAATTAATACAAAATGCCTACAAAAAGAAATTAATACAAAATGCATGCAAATACTAAGTACAATATTATTTTCTTTGGTGACTTTAAAGCATTAACGAAAATGAACCAAAATAATTCCCATAAGAGATAGTATGGAATGATGAAAACTATTTGACCAAGAGCACTAATAAAGCCCAAACCTATATCCTACAAATTACATCAGTTAAAATCGGTCATGATTGAGATTTTTATTGTTATAAAGTATAACTACACATCCAAACAAAAAGCTCCAAACTTTGTAAAACTATACTAAAAAATTCTTGCAAAACACTTGGCTTTTGATATACCTACCAACACTTGTGAGAGACTAAACAAATAGCTCAATTTGGCATTCAAACAATATACGACTTCTTAGCAGGAGGAAATAGAAGACCACAGTACTCTACATCTAGCCATTGATCAAGACAACTAGTAGGAACACTTTGTTTTTGTGTTTTAATTAAATCAAAGAGTTTAGTATTTTGAAAAAGATGTGGGTGCTTGTTTTTCATTTTTGTGAGCTTCAACATCCTCTCCATGCCATCAAGGAAAGTTTGTGCAATGCTTCTATTTCTAGGTGTAACAAGATTACTAAGGAGATTTATACAACCAAGATCCACAAAGTATACCACCTGCTCGTCATTCCCATATGTAATACCATTAACAATTGCAGCAGTTGTGCATCTTCCTTCAAACTATCTACTACCTCTGTAAGAAGCCTTACAAGTGCATAAATTACTCCTACCTCAATTAGAACCTCAATGTAATCTTGGGTGAGGCTTGTGATACATGCCACCAGCCTACAAATCTCCTTATGAAGTTTTCTCATTGTATTTCACTCTTTCTTGAGTCACCACTTGAAACAATTGCCACATTGCACAATTCATTGATAACCTCCTTATAATTCTCGCACTCTACAATTTTGGCCATAGTTTCCATGACAAAAATCAATATACAATGAGAATCATGAAACAAAAGCTCGACAAGGCATGGAAAAATGCCATCTCCAATGATAAATTCAACACGCTCACGTCCTTCAAAAAAAAAGAGCCTCACAAGCTGTAAGGAAAGCTAAGGTGTGAAAACAACTCTCCTAGCATCAAAACCTCAGGGAAGAATGTAGAGGTGCTTTTAAATTTTCAATTACAATCCAATTAAGATACACTTCTAAGAAATAACAGAAACAGAGAATTTAACATACACAAATGAACACTAGATTTACGTGGGAAAACCCTTACGGGAGAAAAATCCACCACACCAAGAAAAGCCTCTTTGTATTATAGTAATGGAGATTACATAAAGAGATCAGACTTATCTTTCTGATGTCAATTTACAATAGCATAATCCTTGATCAACCTTGTACAGAACATTCAAGTTACAATGCTCTTAGAATTGAATTCATACACACTAATCATTCATTGAATTATTCATCCAACCATTCGTCCAACTTTTTGATCGAACCATTGATCATCTGCAACTCCCAAGTATATCCATGTCCTCCCTGTCTATTGAACTTCCTCACAGAATGGCCACAATAGACTAACTACTAGCGATTCCCATTCTGCTCCCTAATTGGTCAAGGACAAACCACGTAGGATAGTCAATCAGTCAAAGGCATTCAAAATGTATTCACATGTCGGTGAGACACTAACTGTGTCTCCCCGATTGCACAAAACCCTGATGGTCATTATCGCCAAGAGACATCACCTTCAGCAAGAGGTTACACTGAATGTAAATCCATATTGTGAAGCTCTATCAGCAAGAGTTCTCCTATCACCAAGAGTCTCATAGATCTTTAAGTCATACCAATATCCATCGAGCAAAACTGTCGATGACAAGTCATATCACCGAGACTTCATACCGACAATCCCCACATGTAGCGCTATCGGCAAGACTACATTTTCGGTGAGACATCATACCAAGCTCATAACAGTTGGTGAGACTACTGCTTTCGCCAAGAGATCATACCGATGTTCAAAAGTCACATCGACACTAGTATTCCCATCGGTGAGACTTACACTATTCACTGAGACATTATACCGAAGCATCCATGTTACTCTCATGACTCCGAGTGTAGCTATTCGGCGAGACAAAACACATTGCTAGGACTTAATACCGAAAGCAAATATTTCATCCAAGAGTCTCCCCGACATCCACTAAGAACAACCTGTCGGCTAGACCCAACCCACTCGATAAAGGGTTACCACGATAGCTTCAATCGGCATGATAGTAACAAGGTCTTAGTGACTTGAACATTTCACAAGGTTCCACAGCTACTAGTCGACCAGACAATAAGGATGTCACACCAACTTGGCTCTTTTAGAGGTTTCAGCCTGTGAGATTGAGGCACATTATTCCAACACAAGCAAGCCTCTATACTTGGGTGTCTTCCCCTATTTCAAGAATCTCCTTCAAGGTTGTAAGGGCAATGACTATTTCCTCAATGGGTTTGCAATGTATTGAGGGCAAACCAAAAGAGCTGAAAGGGAGATTTGGGGCGATAGAAGAAAGGAAAAAGATTAAAGATAATGTCGTCAGTGAAGGCTCTATAATTGAAGGAGAGGAGAGCTTGCTCTACAACAATGACTATGGCCCTTACCGCCCGCTCCTACACATCTTTGCTAGGGGAATTCAAGAGATTTTTTAAGTACAAAGTAAGGGGGCGAAGTAGGGGGGTCCTTCTAGAGATCCTTCAATTCCTTGATAATTCACTTTGAAGCCGTGAATTTTCCTCCACCAACTATAGCAATGCTCGTAGCTACATGCATGGAGCTAGAAGAGGTTGGTAATCCGCACATTATTGTTCCTCGACATGCAGCATAGAAGTGCCTTTATTCTAGTCATGAATTTCAAATTTATCACATGCTTTATTCTTATGGTGAGCATTTATTTTTTTTCCTTAGATTTATTCTCGAGTTTTTACATATAGGGATGAATGTGATTTGTAGGAAAGCTTCTCGACTTAAATATAATAGTAACAAAGTAATATTATTATAGTTTTATTATTACTTGTCATGAGACATAGTACAATTGTAATGAGTTTTTCTTTTTATAGTTAATTAGTTATTAATAATTTTGTTTTCAACTAATAAAAAACAATATTTAAAAATAAATAAAATAAAACTCAATTTTGTAAAGTCAATTTGTAAAACATTTAACTTTACAAATTATAAGAATTGTTTCTGGTGCATTTGGTTAAAAAGTTATGTGTGTTATTGAGAATTTGTAGGGAAAGCAAGGTAAATTATTTTCTTAATATTTTTTAAAGAATGATTTTTCATTTTTTGTTTTATATCATTAAATTTCTAAAATAAATAAATATTACTTATTTTTTAAATTTTTTTAGGAATTATTTTCTTTTGTATGTAATTTTTATTGTTTTATTAAAGAAAATCTCACAAAAATCAATTAACTATTGGGTGTTGCCACAATAGTGGTTTACATTTTCTAGGAGATCTTGATTTTTGCTGAAATCACATATTTTTAGAAAATATAATGATTTAAGCCTTGAAAATTTTCATTTCAAGTATTCCAATTGAAGAGGGTTTTATTAAACCACCTTAGACCAATCCCCCTTGGATAGAACCTCGCTAGTTTTAAACCATACCTATAATGGAGTCTCCTTTACACCTATCAAAATGCTGATAAAAAACCACTTTTGATTTACCTTTTGGGGGATCAAATGAATTCATTTAAATTTTTTTTTTGTAAGTATGTAGTCCTTATTATAATCTTCCAAAAAATTATAATTTTAATTAAATTTAATTTGATTATTATATTTATTTTTTATTTCTTGTGAATGTGGTTTTCACCAAAAATCAAGCTCTCTATTCTACACATGTGGAAAAATAGAAGATTATCAAAAAAAATTCAAAAATATGAGTGCACCAGATATTGAAGTCCTTGATCCAACAAAAAAAATAAAATTGGATTTCAATACATACAAAAAAAGTTACGCGTTATACGGTCGTGCTATGTCTGAATTGTAATTGGTTTGACTTTGAAACTTAATTAAATACAAAATATTGAATTAAAAAGTATATAACCAAGTGGAAGCACTAGATATTAGAGTTACAAATCTAAATTTGAAAGAATTATAATTTTACCCTTCATGTGGAAAAAAAGTTATGCATTATATGGTGAGCGTCACTTTTTAAAAATGTTGTTTTCTGAAAAGAAAAAAAAACTAGATTTTGAGGGAGATGGAAAAAGAAGTGCAACTAATTCCAAAAATTTTGAAAAAATATATTTAGAATCTACAGACAAAATTTCATGAAACTCTAGTTTGCATCATCAAATTCCTCACGGTTTAGCCACTATAGGTGCCAAAAGTGAAGATTTAGTTTTAAAAAAATATTTTAGTGTCTAGTTTGGCTAAAACTTGTAAACCACTATTGTGGGATCACCTTATTTTATTAAGATTTGGATTCACACTATTAAAATAATAATAAGATAAAACTTAAATTAAAACATACACAATTAGAATAAAAATTTAAATTAAATCTTAAACCATTTGACATTGCTACTTTTTTTCAAATTTTATTAACTTCAGAACATAAATAAATTTAATATAATTATTAAATAAATTATAATTATAATCCTATTATTAATAATTATTATAATCCTAAAATTATTATAATTAAGAATAAAGTAAAAATTATGGCTAGAACTATTCAAAAATTATAATAAATTGAAAAAATATTACTAATAAAATTCACTTAAATATGATTAATAGATATAATGCTCCAAAATTTTATTGATCTAATATCTTTATTCCAAATCTTATTCCCAATATTAATTCATAGATTTTTTTTGTAATTTCACTCTTTAATTCTTTACTAAATAATCATTGGTTCATTAATATTTAAAAATTATTAATTTGAATGAAGAGATTTAGTTGCACTTGTGTTTACTATGAATCCAACCTGGTCTAAATTTTTTTTGATAGGTGAACATTTTTTACTAGATCTATCAACCAATGAGACCACATTTGAGGGACCTCATCCTCGATAATTTATCTCCAACTACCTCCTCCTCTCTTTCCTGCCATCTTTGATCCTCCTCCCTTCACCTCCTTATCTCCTTTAGATCTCCATTTTCCTCCTCCTTTCACATCCACATACCACCTCCTTCCTCTCCTACCTCCCTCCTCCTTCCTTTCTACTTCCTCCTACCTTGCTCCTCCAAACTACTACTCTTTCTCTCCTCCATCTCCTACACCCATCACACCTACTTCACACCACCCCCTGCTTCCTTCATCCACTGTGCTTCTCACCTTCGATCCTCCCCCCTCTGCTTCCTTCCTCCTTCTCTCCTCCTTTCCTCCTACTCCTACCTCCTCATTTTCTTATCTTCTCCTCTCTTTTGTATCAGGGTATGCGCAGGATCATGGTGGGCCAAAAAGTGGCAATGAGGAAAAAAAAACACATCTTTCATCGACCCAAAAAAGCGAAAATGTCAAGTTGAATTTTTTTAGGCTTGGGTGTCAGTACACACCACCAAAGAAAACACCAATCCTAGTTTTCCATATCAGATATGTGATTCAAGTCGGATATCCGATGAAAATCGGATATCCGAATTGTAAAAAGTATATATATACAAATGTATGGCTGTTTTAAAATCATTTGATAGTCAAATCGGATATCTGACTAAATCCGATATCTAATATGAAAAAAAATTAAAATAATTTTTTTTTATAATGCTCTCTAACGGTAGGATTTTAGTGCTATAAATCGGATATCCGATTCAAATCGGATATCTGATTTGTGCATATATAGACCTAACAGTAATTGGGAGGTGGAGGTTGGGCAAGAGAGAGAGAGAGAGAGTGGAGGGTAGAGGGGAAGAAGGGGAGAGTGAGGGAGAGAGAATTAGGAGGGGGAAGGGAGAGGAGAAGAATGAGAGAGAGAGAGAGAGAGTTCATTAGGGGAGGGAGAGGGAAAGAGGGGAAGAAGTGGAGAGAGAGAAAGAGTTCATTAGGAGGGGGGAGGGAGAGGGAAAGAGGGGAAGAAGTGGAGAGAGAGACAGACATATAGACAAAGAGTTCATTAGGAGGGAGGAGGGAGAGGGAAAGATGGGAATAAGTGGGGAGAGAGAGAGAGAGAGAGAGTTTATTAGAAGGGGGAGGGAGAGGGGAAGAGGGGAAGAAGGGGAGAATTAGGGAGAGAGAATTAGGAGGGAGAAGGGAGAGGGGGAAAGAGAGAGAGAGAGAGAGAGAGAGAGAGAGAGAGATAAGGAAGGGGGGTTAAGGGTAGAGGGTAGAGGGTTTAGGGTTTAGGGTTAAGGAGAGAGA
>VDFB02050175.1:0-53457 GCA_007258455.2 Sequoia sempervirens | reverse complement strand
GAGTAGTTGGTCTCAAGTCTCGGGTTTGCTCCCCGAGGTCTTGGGATCGACTCTCAAGCCCGGTATGAACCCCGTCACGGACACTAGGTGGGCGGTGCTGGTTATCCCGTGACCGTAGGGATTAGTCTCGCCTCCCGCTCGCACCTCCCTGAACTAGTGTAAAGGTGGGCCGCTGGGCGGGGGCCGCGGGGATACCCTTCGAGACCAAAAATATATATATATATAATATATTATATATTAAATTAAAGTCTATATTGTATATTCTAAACTAGATATATTAAAATAAATTGTAAAATATTGCATTTTCTAAATCATATATTATAGTGTATAATATTTTTTTGGAATCATATATAAATCTGATATTCGATTCAAAACGGAACTGATTTGAAACAGATATCCGATATTTCTGACACAAAATTTATTGCCTAGGGATTAGCCTTGGGCTTGCTTTGGAATTTGGCTTGGACATGCCAATCCTAAGAATTCAATGCAAAAAACATGTTTAACAACTTACCTTGTTTTTCTAGACTTCGTCCATGTGGTTGACGACTCTTTTTTAGCCAAAATTGATGAAACAAAAAGGGTTTGTATAGGATACTCTCAACTTTACACCAATATAAATTATTCTTTACTTTGAATTTAATAAATAATTATTATTCATTTTCTATTAGAATTACAACTAAAGTCCTGGTTGATACGCTGATTGAAAAACATCTATAACTTTCAAACGGTATCATATTTTTTGAATCCAAAACATGTGTCACATTCTATGCTTTGCATACTATAGGATTAAAAAAAAAATTGAATGCCATGAAGTTTTGACCAAGTTAAGGTGGTCAGACATACGAGTTTTTATATTTTTAAAAGTTGTAATAAAAAATTCATAATTAATTATTTACTTGGAAAAAAATTACAAAAAAATGTGTCACATCCGGACATGAGTCATCTACTTATATCTAAAATATTATAAAAAAATATTATCATTTTACTGTGGTTAGGGTGCTCAGACAGACACCTACTTATTTTTTCCTTGAAATTTAAGTACTGTTGTATTGAAATTTCAAATTTTCACCAAATAGAATTTTAAAAAAAATAAAATAAACTTAGTAGTTTAGAAACTACATTCAATTTTTCACAAATTCTATTCTTACATATTCTTGAAATAATATAGATAACGTATTCAAATTTTTATGTCAAGTTGTCTGACTCTAATTTTCTAAATTTTCATTGCCACTTAAGGGCCTATTTTTTCCATGATGATCTTGCACATACCCATCCTTTGTATCTTCTAAACTCCTCCTAACTAGATTACCTTTGACCATTTAGCAACACCAAGCCAGCACCACATCCACCATCATCATAGCCACCACCACCTTAACTGTCGCCTCCACCACCACAACCGCTGCTACCACCTCATTGCAATCATAGCTACCAACCATCAAAACTCTACCCCCATCATTTCCCCAATCTCCACCTTTCTTTGTTTCTATGACCCACCAATGAATACTACTAACCTATTCTCTTTTATAGCCTCCACCATACTTCTCTCTACAGTCGCTTATATCTACACGTTGCTCTTCATTCTTTTGTTCACCGAAATCAACCAAATGTCCCACCTCCCACACACCTCAATGGGAATCAAACTCTTGATGCAATGTTTCTACTACTAAGCAACCAACCATTGCATTGCGTGGTCAACCCCAAACTTGATCTAATTTAATATAATATATTTTTTTAATATTTATATATTAAATAAATATATAATTAAAAATAAACAACCTGTAATAAATAATCATTTTAATATATAAAAGTTTTATATTAATAATAAGAGAATAAACATTGCCAACATGCAATATCTAACTTATTATTATTTTTAATTACAATACTATAACTTAGCAAGTACTAGCCACTATGTGGCACTTGTTTATTATTATATTTTATAAATTTAATATAATATATTTTATAAATATAATATAATATATTTTATATAATATAAATTAAATTATATATTATAATTATTTATGTATATAAGTTACAATATTATTATATATAGTATTCTATAAAAAAACTATTAAATACAAATAGTACATTAATTAATATTTTTCAATATAGTATAAATTTAATTTATCTTAAACCTATAATTAATATATTACAAAATATTAATATATGTATATACAAATTATACTATTATTATTATATATATTACAAAATACTAAATATAACTATAAATTTATTATAATAAATAATTAATATATTTTTATATAAAAAGAAATAGAGTGTCTCCCTCCCTCTCTATATATTGAGCTACCCCTTCCTCTTTCCCCACATCTTCTCTCTCCATCTCTATAAATTAAAAAAATAAAAATATAAGTATTGTTAAAATATTATATATTAATTATTTATAAATATATGTTGTTTAATTATTATTTAGTTTCTATATAAAATTATATGTATTATATTATATTATATGTACTTTGTATTTTTTTAAAGTAACTTAAAATATAATTGTAGAAAAATAAAAATATTATGGTTTTATTTATATTATATAATATATATTGAATGTATATTTTATATAATGTAAATTAAATTTTATATTATATAATTATACTTATTATTATATATAGTATTTAATATGCCTATCTCTCCTTCTCTTTATCTCCCTATCACTCCCTCTTTTTATCTCTCTACTTCTCTCTACCCTCTCTATTTATCTCTCTTCCTCTCCCTCTCTCTATCTCCCCATCACTCTCTCTTTCTATATATCATTATCTCTACCTCTCTCTCTTATTCACTTCATCTTCTATGTAATATAGTATAAACTATAAATATAATAAATTATATAATATATATTGAATGTATATTCTATATCATGTAAATTAAATTATATATTGTATAATTATACTTATTATTATATATAGTATTTTATATGCCTATCTCTCCCTCTTTCTCCCTATCTCCCTATCACTCCCTCTTTCTATATATCATTATCTCTACCTCTCTCTCTTATTCACTCAATATCTCTTATTATATATCTCTATATCCCCATTTCTATCCATATCTCTCTTTCTCCCTCCTTGTCCCTCTTTATCTCTTTTTATCCATATATTTCTCTACCTCTATCTCCATGTCTCTACATCTCTCTCCCTATCTCTCTATCTCTTTCCCTATCACTCTGTATCTCTCTATATCACCTCTAACTATATCTATGTTTCTCCCTCTCCCTCTCTATATATTGAGTTATCTCTCCCTCTATCCCCTCTCTCCTCTCACCCTCTCTACCTATCTAATCTCTCTCCCTCTTTCCCCCATCTCTCTCTCTCTCCCTCCTATACCTATCTCTCTCCCTTTCTCTCCCTCCCCCTTTCTATCTCCCCCCTCTATCTCTCCCCATCTCTGCCTCCCTCACTCACTTCTTATCCCCTATCTATCTCTATATCGAGCTACTATGGAAAATTTTTGAGTTAAATTTTTTAATAAAATAAACTATTTGGTGATTTAAATAAAAACTATAACAAAATTTTGTAAAACTGTGGTGATTCAAGTCACGTTGTAGCTTGAACTATTAGCCAATTTTGGATTCCAAAATTTCAACTATTAGCCAATTGGTGAATATTAGCCACTGAAAAAATCATTGGTTTAAATAAGAATCATCACCCAAGTACACCTTACCTCTGTCAAATTCTTCATATTTAGAAAATCAATCTCTATTAAAGGTCATATGAAAACCTGTGCACTTGAGTCAATTAACCATGTATCATTACCTGCACGAGTTGCCAAAGCTACAATGAATGCATCACCATCTTCCTTCGCAGACTTAGAATCAGAATCAAATTTCTTCTTTTTCTTCTTCTTTTTTTCTTTGCAGTCCCTATGAACATATCCAAGTTTACCACAGTTCTAGAAAAAACTTTAGACTTTCCAAGAGACTTAGATCTCCCCTTGGACTTGGATTCTCCATGCTTCTCATTCTTCTTACCCTTTTTCTTAGGTCTTCCATAAACATTCAGGGCCTCCTTGCCACTACTAGATACCTTCCTCCTCATCTCTTCAAAAAGTAAAGAACCCACCACATTTTCAGTTGTCAATATAACAGAAGTACTTCCAATAGCCATAACAAGAGAATCGCATGAATTGGGAAAAAAACAAAGAAAGATCTAACATTTCTCTTCCTCATCCATTTTAACACCAATTGATGCCAATTGAGCCACCAACCTATTGAATGCTTCCAGGTAGTCTATGATTCATCCGCCCTTTTCCATTCTCAATGAATACAATTTGTTCCTCAAGAAAATATTGTTCACTAAATATTTGGCTTGATACATATCATCAAGCTCCATCCATGGTTTATCTGCAAAGGTATCTTCATGGAAATCGATTAAAACAAAATCTACCAAGCACAATCTGATTAGACCTTTGGCTTTATGATCCATAACATCATATTGAGTAGCCTGAGTAGGATCTATAGGTCTTGAAATATTCTCATCAACAACATCCCATATATCTTGATCTATCAATAAATCCTCCATCTTCATCTTCCACATTTCAAAATTATTTCCAAAACATTTATCAACCTCTATTCTCCTTGATGAACTTCTCATCTGAAAATTATTGCAACAAGGTCACAAAGTATCTTCTGCATAATCTTCCACTCAAATTTGGATTAGTTCCAAAAAAAACCCAATAACCCACAACTGAAACCAAAGGTGATCAAGCTCTAATACCACTTGTAAGGAAGCTAAGGTAGTGGAACAACTTCCTACACTAATCTTGAGAGGAGAATAATGCAAAAAAATTACAAATCTTTAATAGTTATAAAATCGTAAACAAAAATAAACACAAATATTGAATGCATACCACAACACAGTGATTTATGTGGGGAAAAACCTTTCAAGAGAAAAACCCCACACTCCAAAATCTTCCCACTATATTATTCAGAAATCATAAATATTATAATATACTTGTAGAGCAATATTTTCATAGGAGTATCACCAACCAAAGATCGAGAGGTGACACACCTACTATTAGTCTCTTAGAATACATCACACTACACAGTTGTAATACAATGCCCTCATAAAATAGGGTTAATTTCTAGGGAAAGTGAAGCCAACAAAAATATCGACTATTAGATATGAGACAAAAATATGATGGGGGGATCCCCCTCGCACCCCCCCCCCCCTCATTGTCATCAGATGAATAATAATTTATGTATCAACAATAACTTATGTAATTGCATGTTTGCGACACATTTTCCCAACATTTCTCTTATTTTGGTTTTGGTTTATTCTCAAACTATTTCTCGAGTTTTCCTCCTCCACTCAACACATGCTTATCTCTAATCTCATATATTTTATGGTCCTTACTGGTTCACTCTATTATTCCCCAATCTGATGCTAGTTCCTCTCCTCTTTTATTCCTTTTAAATGAACTTTTCTTCACTTGTTTTGACTTTTTCTTGTTTCTAGTTGCAAGTTAAAAACTATATTGAACAACTACTTTAACTCCCTCTTACTACATAACATTTGTTGAAAAATGAAGTGTTTTCTTAGCTTAATACTCTGTAAAACTTTAATATTGTTGATCTAAGTATAATCTTTTTCTTTGTTACATATATTCTTTGTGGGTTATTATCTTGATTAATCCATTTTATCATTGTAGGATGAAGAGAGAAGTTGATAGAAGAACTAGATAGGATATTAGAAATATTACACAAGATATAATGTGGAGAAACCCATTCGAGAAAAAACTCCACCAAGAATTATTCTATTATTCAATCTCTAAATTACAATAGCTCCAATTCTTGCTTGAGAATGCTTCTTTTGTCTTTACCAATCTTCTTCACACTTGCAAATAACAATTATGAAAACTCTCTTCAACTTGAATGAGATATAGAGACAATATGCAACCTTGTAATTTCCAAATGATGATAATTACAATGCACAAGCTCAAGCCCTTAAGAAAGGTATTCCATATTGCTTCAAGTTGAGTTATTCTATGAAGACTAAAGCTTACAACATGTGCTTCATGCATTTGGGTGTCCCAAACTGAAGCTACAACTTATCCTTCAATTTGGTGATAATTCCAAAGCTCTTCCTCAAAGTTGGCACCCTTAAGTAATCCTACTTAACTGAGCCTTCAGAAATATCTTATCATGCGAGAGGTAAATCCAAGGAAGCATCTTGGGCGCCCAAGTTGGCTTCAAGTGATTTCTAGTTAACTAAAACATTTACTCAACACCATTCATGCAAGAATGGTCATCCCCTGTTAACTGGAGGTAGTCCCTAGTATCTTTCATACAACTAAATGTTATTAACCATGCATTCCAAGTTAATTGAAGTTAAGTAACATACAACTAAAACTAACTGAAGACAACTGAACCATAACTAAATTGAACTGAATGGAACGGAACTAAACTAAACTAAACTAAACTAAACTGATTCTAAACTGAACTGAACTGAATTGAACTAAACTAAACTAATATGAACTAAACTGAACTGAACTTCAAGCATGCAAATATCAAACCCTAACTCCTAGGATCTTTACATGCATTCAGAAGTGTTAACTGTTACTCTGTATAGTTAACTAAACACAAGGTGAGTGTCACCTTACCATGTGGGTGCCCCATGTGCCCCTATTATTTAGGAACTCACTATGGATGCCCTCACATGCTCCTTACATTTAGAATTAATTACAAATGTCAATAATCATGATTATTTCATCAAATATTAATCTCATCCTAATCTTAGTGTTGTTGAACACATTCCAAGAATCTAGGAGATACATGAAATAATTAATGTTTAGGATTTTCAATTAAATGGCATCCCATTTCCAACAACATTATCCTTTCCTCTTTTATCATTTAATCTCCCTTTTCTCATATGTGACTTCCCTCCAACCATCTCCCCTCTGCTCTACTATAGCCACCCCTTGCATTTTAATTCCTCCTTTTTTTGTTTTTATTTTCTTTCTCCTTCATTTTTTCCAACTGCGTTGTCCTCCATTCAGTCATTTCTTTCATTTCCCCCTGTGCAACTACCTTGCTCTTTCTTGTGACTCTTAGCATTCTCTTTTCATTATATATTTTCTTCTATCTGCATATATTAATCTAATTTTAATATGTCTCTCCATTTTATTCAAAGTGGTGCCTCTTTTCATTTTCCTTACATTAATTTGCATACGTTAAATTCTCCTCCTCTTTCATTTTGGTAATCAACATATTTTATTTTCTTTTAAATTTGAAAATGAATGACTAAAACTACTTAGAAATTAGCGACTAACCATTTAATTGATTTGGCAATTAGAACAAAGTAGAGAAAGTCAAACTCAATAAATTGAATAAATAAATAGCGATCTCAATGTTAAAACCAACCTTCAAAAATCATCAAACCTGCACAATGCATAACAAAATATTTAATTTTGTCAAATAAAATGATAAAAATATCACCGGACCCACTTTTGAAGACTTCAAAACCAAAACTAAATTACACTCCCAAAATGAAGAGAAAAATTAAAGTAACAATTCAAACTGAAATAATTTTTGGGTGATTTCAATTACAAGTGCACTCAGATGCTCTTGCCTCAAACACGTCAAGTAAGAAGTTTGTGAGCATAGGCTCACAAAATGGATTTGAGTAATAAAACTACTCTTTCAATTTTCAAACAACTTGCAACATACTCCAATTTTGAGACAATTCCCCTACAAAATTTCTTCCTTCTTCTCTTCCAACACTTGGCTGGAGCATGTGCCATATTCCTCCACCAAATCTGCCCTTCACTATCATCTCTTTGTGCAGAATTTCTTCCACCATGAGCTAACTTATCTTGCCAATTATACCTTCCTCTCATTCCTCCTCTCATAGGATTCAATGCACCAAAAACTACCTGCTACCACCTAATGCTTTCTTCATACTCTTTGTTTATGGGATGTTTCCCACCATAATCTGACCACCTCCACCAAACTCTATTTTCATCTTCCACCTTTATCTGAATTAATCCACCACAATCTATCCTCCTCTAAGAACATTCTTTTCAATATTCATTCATCACTAAATCTGTAAACATGTCAATATCAAAATTATGGAAATTAAAGATTTCCATAAACCAATTTTCTCCACGTGCATCTTTCTCTTCAACCTCTCTTCTTGTTGTTGGGAATAGGATGCCATTTAATTGTAATCCTAAACATATTTCATGTATCTCCTAAGTCATTGGAAAGTGTTCCCCAACACTAGGATTAGAAAAAAATTAACTTATTATGAAATAAACATGTAAATTGATATTTGTGATTATTCCTAAATAATAGGAACATGTGGGATGTCCACATGGAAGGTGGGACACACCTTGCTTAAGTTAATTGTTTGGAGGATTAATAACACTTCAATAATGCTTCCTACAAAAGAGGGATTGATATTTATATGAGTAGAGTGGTATTATCAGTCCAGTTCAATTTAGTATCAATTTAGTTTAGTTCAGTTCAGTTATTGTTCAGTTATCTTCAGTTGCGTGTAGTTAATTTGAGTTGCATGTTAGTTGACTTCAGTTGACTTGAGTTGCATGACTAATAACTTTAGTTGCATGATAGATAGCAGGTGATACATTCAGTTAAGTGGGGATGATCAATCATGCATGTTGCTTGTAGGAATTGATGAAGAGATATGTTTAACTAAGATTGATTTGGACCCACCTTGGGCGCCCAAGTTGGCATCTTAGAGTTAACACCTTTTGCATGTGAAGATATTTACAAGGCTAAGTTAAGTGGGCCCATTCTTGGGCACCAACTTTGAGGCACAAACTTTAAGGAGAAGCTTGCAAGATATCTTCATAATCAACGCTCAATTAAGACTTCAGTTTGAGATTCCTAAATTGATGGACTTGGGTTGACTTTGTTTTTCATGGAAGAACTATACTTGCACAAGAATGGCATAGATATTTGTGAGGAGCTTTATCCTCTTGTAATTTTCAACTTTTTAGAGTTTACAATGTTCATAATTATCTATTTATTGCAACAAGTTGAAGAGATTTCTATCAAAGTTTAAATTTGCAGGTTGTGAAGAATATTGTTGAAGGCAAGGAAGCATATCGATCAAGCTTTGATACAGTATTATTGTAATCATGTTCTAAGGTTAAATATAATGTATTATTTGAATTTAGAATATAATTTTGTATAAAAAAACTATAAAAAAATATTTCAACTTATAATATTTTTAATATAAATACATATTAAATAAAAAAATTAAAAGGTGGAACATAAATATTTTTTCCTCTTGAAATGATTTTAACTATTAAAATAAGATATCTTCAATATTTTCTAATTTTTAATATATGAATTTAGAAAATTGTTTTAAAGTTAAATAGTAAATTTAAGATATTTATTTTATTTTAAGTTTTAAAGATAAATAATTGTTGTTAATATTTTCATAATTCTATTTTCATTTTTTATATGTGCAATCGAGATAACTAACAATTATAGTGAAGGTTGGATTATAACTTGTAAATTATAGTTTTTGTTAAATATGTCATTTCTTATTGTGTAAAATTTTGAAATGTTAGATCAAGTTGCATTGCATTTTTGTTCATTTATTTATAAATTGTTTTGTAATTTTTTTATTAATTGATTATTTTGTCTTCTATTAGATATATAGAAATGTCTATGTATACAAAAAAATCTTATAAAAAGTTAATATTCTATAAAATAATTATACATTTTATTAATCATTGTTATCTAGACACTTCAAATAAAATCAAAGTTAGGTTTAGATACATTAGATGCATCAATAAGAGTATCTTGAAATGAACTTGAAGAAAATTATATAAATTGAAACATATTTATATGTAGAAAGATAAAAAGTAAGAAGAATCCTTGACCTTTACATTGTTTGTTTATTTTATGTCTATGCATTATTGTTTTATATATTTCAATAAAAAATAATAAGAAAAACATTTTTATTTTTTTGAAGTTAGATGAAAGGGTTCAGTAGTCATCTAGGCTAATTTTATTAGCATGTAACAATTACATGAAATTTCTATAATCTCCATTTTTCTTAAAAATTTGAAATAGCCTCTTATATATATACAACTAAGGTTTGGATGTGTGACAAGTATTAAGATGAGTTTTTGAAGATTCAACCAAAACATCATTTGTTGTTAGAACCATATCATATTCATATTTAAAATATAGCTTATATCAATCTAAACATCTCAATTTCTGTTTGTAATCATAAATCTTATGATCTCTAACCTTCATATCCAAAATAAAAATGATCAAATAATTAAACACAAAATATTATTTATTTTTATAAACAAAAATTATACTTTCTATTCTATCCTACTAATATACATATATTATTTTCCTAAAAAGTTTCCCAATAAAAGTATTATGATAAAGACATTTGGGATGCGAGATGATTCTGTGATAAACCGTCCACAGATAGGCCTATTACAGTTCATTGTTCTCAGTCGTTTACTGAGTGTACTCATCGAAATAATTACCGGTCAGACTAAGACATCTATCAAGATTCAAGTTCAATGCATTTATCATTTTCGGATAGTACACTAAGAAAGCCTGTGAAGACCTGGAATCTCGTACATCTTCTGCAATTTCGAAGATCTTATGTAATTTTGTATATCTTCTATAATTTTGAATACCTATCTTCTGGCATTATAGGTATGTGAAGACCGTACATTTCATGTAACTTGCCATATTTAGCAATTTTCTTTTCCTCTTTGATTGGACTGGCAGTAAAGGTTCATCGTAAGAACTGACGATACTTAATTGTGATAGCTTTCTTGAACGTAGAATCCTGAAGCAATCTTTTTGGTACAATAAAAATATTCATGCCAACTATTACCTAATATTTTTAAATCAGCCATCGATTCAACTCAATCTTGTGAGTTGGCTCGCGTTCATAAACTAGGCCTCACATATCATTGTAGTATTTTGAAGATACCTCTACAAAGAAAATCACACCTCGCTAGGACCTTTCAACTTTTATTTAGTGTGGTACAAGGGAAGTAAATTGCCCCCTGAATTACTCATGAGTACCTCTAAGTGACGATATAAAACTAACCTTGGTTCTAGCCTTTGGTGGTATAGGTCAGCATTTAAGGGCCTTAATAAGCTACTAAACTAGGCAACGAAAATAATCATAAAAAAATATTAGTTTATGCCGAAGGCATATTCTATTTTAAAAAGAGAAAGCTAAAAAGGTCAATCAAATGGCTGTTATTGTGAAAGCTAAAAAGGTCAATCAAATGGCTGTTATTGTCTTCCGACCATTGAAATGCTTTCAGCTGTTCATCGTTTTTCACGTTGTTTTCCCGTCGCTTTCACGGTGCTTTCCCCACGGCTCCAAAAAAACTTAAAAGGATTTTCTAAAAAGTCATTCATCATTTGTGCCCAAGCAGGGAGTACCCTACCTATGCAAGCTGCATAGGCAATACCTGTGCAAGTACTATGCACTGCCTACACAGAGCTTTTCATTATCTCAAAAAATAATAAACTAGCAATCACACCTTAGTGTGAAATGGGTACGTCGAAGTGTTTTGGATGATATTATAGAATTACAATAGTTTGAATAGATGTGACTATCAATAAGAAAGAAAGTGTAAATGATTGCTTAAAGGAGGGATATATGTGGTTATCAATAAGAAAGAAAATATAAATGTTGTGAACAATATTTATAAACATTGCATACATGATTTTTATAATAAAACTGAAAAACTATCTGTCTAAATTTAGAAGATGAAAAATAGTTGTATTCAATTGTATTATTGTTTTGGAAGAATGAAAAGGTGAATGTCTTTTATTACATTGGTATGATTGGGTAAAGGAGGGATATTTGTGATTTTTCAACTGAATACATAATATAGAAGTACAATACTTTGAATTGCAAGGCTATCAATAAGAAAGAAAGTATAAATGTTGTGAACAATATTTCAAAACATTGCATACATGGTTTTTTTAATGAAATTGAAAACTACTTGTGTAGATTTTGAAGCTGAAAAATTATTGTACAAGTGTATCACATTGTTTTGGGCATGGATGACCTATGAAGGGAAAAAATGAGGAAAGTTAGGAAATAATATTTAAAGAAAATCTAAAATATGTAGTAGAAAGAGTATAAATAGAAAAGGTGAAAGCCTATATCACATTGTTTTTTTTTTTGTATTCCATAAATAGGAACTTATAGTACTACCCCACAAAACATAAACCAACTATTAAAAAATGAAGAAACTAAAAAACAAAATTTTACAAAATGATATGATATCAGTTTGATAGCATACCTCTATATATTGTATCCCATTGTTGTCATTGGTACATCAACAAAATTTATAGATTTGTTTGTGTAGTAGGTGTGGTTGACTTGCAAAGCAAACAAATGGGGAAAGTTAGGAGTGAAAGAAAAAAGCAATATGTAAAATATTTAGTAGGAGTGTATGTATAGAGTGGATGGGAAAAGTAAAGGGTTAGTTTGTGTTAATGATTGGAAAAGGTTTACATTGAAGAATGAGATAAGTTTAGGAACAATATTGCATTTTGAGAATTTCTTTGTGCATCCTAGGCACTTGCATTTGATAGCATCCTCAATCGATCTTCTTCATTTATATGACGAGCAACATAGGGGCTCTATTGCATGCGGGCATATCTTTGGAATGTGAGTGTTGGATGAATTTGAAGGTGAGAAAGCTCACATACTCTTGAAATAGTTGCGAATGTCAGGCCTTGACGATCAATATTTCCAATGTCAACTGTAGCCCTTGAAAGTGTTAGGCCTTGTGATTTGAGTATTGTTAAGGCCCATGCCATTTTTAGTGGGATTTGGCACTGACCACCATGATTCAATGGGGTTATAGGGACATTTTGTGGGTAGTTTGGATCCCAAGGAGAGCCTATGTAATTATTGAATTGGACAACAACAAACAATGGAAGATGGGGTGGTTTTTTAGTATCTTTATAAACTATTTTTTTGATGTGTCCAAGTGCGCCATTTACAAGGCTTGTTTCAACCCAAAGATTTGAACATAACATAACCTTTTCGTCAATACACAGGAGGATCTTAGATTGTAGTTGCTCTTCATCTGGAGTTGAACTTGTTGAGCTCTGAAGTTGTTCTGCAATTGACAAAGCAACATTTTTTGTTGAGGACAATAGCATGTGTCTATTATGCAGTGAGACCATTTCATTTGTTGCAAAGAGATGTATGGAAGATAAGAAAGTGGATTGCTCTATAGAGGAGAGTGAGGAGCTTGAGCATGACATCAGTAGTTTCCAATCTACAATTATTGGTTTTGCATTTCGTAAATTGCATAGAAGTTCATGGAATAGTACTTGGTCAGGCTCCTCTCCACTTTGTCAAAATATTTTCTTCAATGTAATAATTGCTGTGAAGCTACGCCATAGTGTGCCCCCATATAAAGATGAAGCATACATAGGTATGTCTTTGACTAGTGGTAGCTAGCCAAGGTCACCAAATAGCATGATTGAGCACCCTCCAAAAGGCAATTGGTTATGTGAGGGGAATGCTTCACACAAACTCATGTCAATACACTACAACAACTTTGGACCAATGAAACTCATTTCATCTATAAAAATGTAGCGAATGAAGTACATTATTTCTTGGAAGGTTGCAAGCGTTTTTCCTTGCAAGGGGGGCATATCTTTTATCAGAATGTGCAATGCAGAATGAATAGTCAATGCTTCTATGTTGAAAGTTGCAACACCTATAGGGGCAAGAAGCAACAAAGGGGATTGGCTAGTTGGTGATGAACTCAACAGTAAAGACTTGATGCATTTTATAAGGTGTGACTTTGGAGTTCCTACAATTCCTTGAACAATTATTTTGAGTGGTGGTTGGAAAGTGTTGGGAGATATGTGGGACACAACAATATCAAATTATTTTTGTTATTTAGGAGACATGTTATTATTGGATTTTTCAGTGGGCAAGTTGGGAATGTGAAATGCTGGCCGATCTGTGTCTATAAATGTGGTAGCCATCATTTGGTGTAGTGGGACAAGGAAAGGAGATCCCTAGTCATGGTTCAAGTCTATTTCATGTAGGCCAAGCATGTCAAGTTCATTTCGCTGTTGTGATATAAAAAATATTTAACCTATTCTAAGCAATTAAAATGCAATGGAAAACATAATGAAACACCTCATGATTAGCCTAAGGAATTTGTAAGTACAAAGACGAAAGTGTTAAATGAAAATAAATGGTTATACCTTCCTTCTTGCAGCTAAAACTCCTTGGTTTGCCCTTGATTTGGATTGATTTGTATGCTCCTTGATGGCTCTTGATGTGGCTAAATGGAGGATTTGACTATATGCTTGGATGCAAATGAAAATGGATGAAATTGATGGCTAATATGAGTGCACAAAATGGCAACATTTAGCTGCAAAATGGCTAAGTGTTAGAAATGCCTTAGAGAAAGGGGTATTTATAGAGAAACTTGAATTATCTAGAGAATTCAATGGTTGGGATTCATCCAACAAAGCCAATATGAAGGGCTATGGTGAGTTGAGGGCTTACAAGCCCTCACATCTTGACATGTGGATTGTGAAATGGATAAAGGTAGGATGATGTGTAGGTGATGTGGAAGAAAGGTACATGATGTGGAGGAAGGACAAGTACCTTCTACATACCTTGGGGAGTGAGAAGATTTCTTTAAAAAGGAACTTCTTATGGCCAAGTGGGAGTGAAAATGACACTTGAAGAATTTTGGAATTTCTCAAAAATCTTCATGGGAAAAGAGAAAGAGGTTGGAGAAATAGATGTGTATTAAAAATTCACATTCATAGGAGAATCTAATGGATAAGAGAGGGTCTCCAAAAAGGTGGGAATTGGTCACATGTGCATGAGGTGACATGTCAAATATTCTAGAAGTCTTGGAAAGACAAAATGTGAATTAAAAATTCACATGGGGAGGAGAGAGACATAGGATGAATAAATGAGAATTAAAAATTCTCATGGGGAGGAGAGAGACATAGGATGAATAAATGAGAATTAAAAATTCTCATGGGAAAGAGGGTTAATGCTCAAAAAGGAAAAATGGAAAGATTCACTAAAAAGTGGTTCTAAAAGTGGTTAATAACTTTGATTAAAGTTGTACAAATACTTGATTATGATAATTAATGGAAGATTAGAGACAAGTGGCAAATGTAGGAGGATGTGACATTAATCCTTGATTAAGAGGATGCACACCCTAAATATGAATTCATTAAATTAATTCATATTAGAGATGGATTATGGAGGATGTGACAAGGAGGGAGAAAAGAAAAATTTTAAATTGATTTTAATTCAAAATATTAGGATGACTAAATTAAATAAATTGGTGTATTTATTTAATTTAGAGAAGATAAAGGCACCAGATAAAGTGTTTAATTATTAAATTAAATACTTTAAGAGTCTTATGTGGGAAGTGTAATATTAATTAAATAAATTAATATTGACAGAATTGATGAATAAAGAGGTAAATTTGATCATATGGGAGTGATCAAATTTGGGTGTCTACATTTTGCCCCTCTTCAAAATATTGTTAAAATAACAATTTTTCGAAGAAAAATAAAATGTCGGGGATGAAGAAAGTGATAGGGATTGATGCCCCAGTGTGAAAGAGGAGGGGAAAAAAGAAGAGGGATGCCCCAGTTCCTGCCTCAAATGGATGGAAGAAAGTGATAGGCTATGCCCCCTCGAGAGGGTGGTTGGGGAAGAAACAAGAGGGCCCCAGATGACTTATCAATAGAAAGAAATGGAGGAGACCGTTAGATAGAGAGCGAAAAACTAAGCAACTTTAACTTTTAAACGGAGTTGATTGGACGTATGGTTTGCAAATGGCGTCTCCAGGAAAGAAGGGGATTAGTTGGAAGAAAAAAAAGGTAAATAAAAGGTAAAAAATACCTTTTATTTGAAAAGGGGGGAAAAAAGGGGTTAAAGGTAATTTGAAGAATTACCTTGCCTCATTGTTACTATAGCAATTGAGGAAAGGGTAAAGAAGAGGGAGAGGAAATGGAGCAACAATGCCACGGCATTATGACACGGAGATCATTCACCAAGCAGATGACCTGCGAAGACGCTGGACCCACTTCGCAGTGCCCTACAAGGTGAGTACGAAAACCCATGCTATGTATTTTAAATATTAAGCATGTTTTTATGATAGGCAAAAAAAATGTACCATATGGGTTTGGTGGGCAGGGGAAATAGGAAAATGGGTAGGTCACAAAATTTGCAGAAAAATAAGGGAAAAGAAATTTTTGGGGGGGGGAGAGCGGGCGCGCCACCGCACAGCGGTGTGTATGCGCCCCAAGCTAGGGCAGACACGCCTCGGTCGTGGGCGGAGTCGCCCCAGCCGCGGGGCGAAGCCGCAATGGCCGCGGGCGGAGTCACCTCGGCCGAGGGTAGAGTCACCTCGGTCGCAGGGCGGAGTCGCCTCGACCGCGGGGCAGACATGCCACAACTAGGATGGAGCCGCCCTGGCATCGGGGCGAACACACCCCGACAGGGGCAATGCTACCTCGAGCTGAGGCAGGGCCGCCCCAGCAGCGTGGGGTGGACATGCCCTGGTAGCTCGGGGTGGACACGCCTCGAGCTGGGGCAGAGCCGCCTCAGGCTAGGGCGAAGTCACCCCAACAGCTCAGGGCGGACACACCCTGAGTTGGGGCAGCACCGCCCCGAGCTAGGGCACAGACACCCCGGCTACAATAGCTTGGGGCGGACACGCCACAGTATCCCAGGGCAGACACGCCCCAAAGGGGGGCAGACACGCCCCAGGGGAAGGGGCGGACACACCCCGTGGGGGGCAGAGCCGCCCTGAGCGGGGGCAGAGTCACTGCGGAAAGAAAAAGTGGGGAGAGGGATAGGGCGATGGAGGTCAGAAAGAAGAGACAGCCCCGATGGGGGCAAGATGAGGGTGAAGAAAGAATAAAAGTAAAGATGTCCCAGGGTCGGGAAGATTGTGTACTGATAACTGGTTGATGTGGATGCAGGGTTTGGGTCGAATACGGACACATGAGTGACGGTTGGAGGTACTACCAACGACCATAGCAGCGATGATGGGCGTGGATCATGCGGCATTAGATCATGCAGGGTTATTGCACTTTTTAGAGGTGCCAATGATGAGGGCGCATCGAGTGATGCTGACGGCGCTGATAGAGAGATGGAGCTCCAAAACATCAACTTTTTGTCTGCTGACGGGGGAGATTACGGTGACACTAGAGGATGTATGGCGCATTTTGAAGCTGTCGATAACAGGGATACTGTTGAGTGATGTGGTGTCGAGCAGGGCCGAGTTAGAGTAGACTATGACAGTGCTATTTGGACATGTTGCCCTGCCTCTCCAGGGTCCGCAGTTGGATCTAGCTAGATGCTTGACAGTGGGAGTACCACCATTGCCTTTATTCCTAGCTGGGTTGATCGGTGGGATATTGCTGCTAGATCGTAGTAGGCAATACTGCAGTCTGAGGTTTATGGAGGCGATTCAACACATTGTTGAGTGGCATGAGGGACAGATTGTGTGGGGTGCTTGTGTCCTAGCCCAGTTGTATAGAGATATGCATCTGATTTGTTATTGGGAGGCAGTGAGTTTGACACATATGACCCTACTATAGGTGTGGGCATGGGAGCATATTATGGTGATGAGACTAATTGTTGTTACAGAGGGAGATGTGGATGATAGAGAGCCACTGGCATGGGGGTATGGAGAGGCGACGGGCTAGGTTATTTGGCATAGGGGGTTGGGAGATGTGGAGGGATGGAGGAGGATGGTGGATGATTTGGAGGAGGGAGACGTAGTGTGGCAACCTTATATGCACCGACACTTCAGGGGATGGAGAGAGCAGACTGAGAGATAGAGTGGGTACTTTATGGCTCAGTGTGTCCTGATTGGGATTCTTCCACGAATAGTGGAGATGCACTGACCAGATAGGGTAATGAGACAGTTTGGGCTGACACAGGATATTCCTGGTGCACCGGTGATGTTTCGGCGGCTCACCAGAGAGTGACCATGGGGTCGTGCAATTAGCCTGAGGGAGGCCAGAGCATCATGGGTGGTGACAGTGCGAGTAGCCTATCCTGGGAGATGTGTGGGAGCAAAGTATGCAAGGTGACAAAGCGATATGATCGGTGGTTTCGCAACCACATATGGGAGAGGATTACACCATTGGTGCCGATTGTAGGAGCCGTAGGATTTGGATCAAACGATGAGCACCGTGGGGTGAGAGAGAGAGTATGATAGGAGGGTGAGAGAGGTCCTGGGCCAGAGGTGGGAGGAGAGAGGATGGAGGTAGTGGGATGGGCAGGGAGGAGGAGGAGGAGGAGGAGGGGGACCATGGGGCAGCGGAGGAGGGTGAGAGAGGTAGTACAATAGGAGGGTGGGAGAGATCCAGAGCTAGATGTGGGAGGACAGGAGGAGTTAGAGGTGGAGATGATACACTCAGTGGAGGGTAGAGCAAGCCAATAGACTGGTATAGGGGGTAGGGTATGATAGAGGAGAGTGTTGGTACGGGCCGAGCAGGGAGGGGAGAGATAGCAGGATGGAGGTCAGGAGGAGATGGAGGTGAGGAGGCAGCCAGAGATGATAGAGGGCAGGAGGCGACTGATGAGGGTATTGACTATGACAGAGCCGGAGGGGATGGGTGGGAGTGGTCAGCAGGATGGGGCCTGAGAGGAGATTGAGGCCAGGAGTCAGTCAGGGAGGATGGGGAGTAGGGGACGATAGAGGGGGGGCATATGGTATCAGGTCAGGAGCCTCTCGTTGTAGAGGTAGGGGAGAGTGAGGATGAGGAGTAACTGGAGATAGGAGAGCCGAAGAGATTGATAAGAGTGGGGAGGCATGGTTAGCCACGGAGAGTGTGAGTCCATCCTTCCATGGAGGACTTGGAGGATCAGCAGGAGCAGGAGGGTAGGGAGAGTGATGATGCTATGGAGATAGATGGAGATGTGTCGAATATGGATATTTGGGATGTAGAGCCATTGGTGGTGGTTCCTATCATGACCTCAGGAGACTCGATTGTTCAGCCAAGAGACACTATAGAGAGGCTTCAGAGTACAAATCAGAGGTTGAGGGTAGCAGAGGCAAAGGTGATCAGACTCAGAGTCGAGCTATCGAGAGTACCAGTAACAGGTCAGAGGGATTATAGATTTATGGTAGTGGTGATGGGGAGGGAGAGGGAGGTACTGTTGGCTAACATACAAGGGCTACGAGATGAGTTAGCTACTGTCAGTTGGGACCGTGACAGACTACAGACGGAGACTGTTATATTGCAGGCTAGAGGGGAGTCAGTGGGGATGTTCGATCATGTATTAGTAGGTAGTGGGCAACAGGTGGATGATCTCTGGCAGGAGCAAGATGAGCTACGGGACAGAGTATTTTGCTTAGAGTAGACGGTGGGAGAGATGGGGGTGATGCAGGAGAGAGAGAGATAGGCAAGGGAGCAGGTTCATATTATGTAGGTGGAGAGGGATGTAGCACAGGCGTGGGTATGGGCAGCGGAGGCAGAGAGTGACACAGCGCAGGCGCGAGTTTAGGTGCTACAGGATGAGAGAGAGTTGGCCGAGGCACAAATTCATTCTCTTCAGAGGAGGAGAGAGGAGGCAGCCTTAGAGGTATTAGTGTTGTAGGGAGAGTGAAATGCAGCGGTGTTGAGAGTATAGGAGTTGTAGGGGGAGGGATGGAGCAGTGGTTCAGTGGCAGGCTGCTCAGAGGGAGAGAGATGTTACGGTGATACAGATGTAAACACTGCAGGGGGAGCGGGATGCAGCAGTGGCACAGTGGCAGTCGATGTAGGTCAGTGATGTGATGGGGAGAGATACACATGCATTACAGGGGGAGAGAGATGCAGCAGTAGCCAAGGCAGTGGCTGTTGAGGAGATGAGATCGGATGTAGGTGGAGCTGGCACAGTTACAGTTATCCTCGGAGGTCTGGGAGCAGGAGAGGAGAGTGATTACGAGGGATCGAGATAGGTATCGCTAGGAGCAGAATTCTACTTGGGTTCAGGTTGCAGAGTGAGAGGAGAATGCGAAAGAGGCAGGATTTTGGATGGCCGCATACTACCATTCCGTTCCAGACCCAACCCAGTGGATATTTCAGTATACCCGACAGGCACCCCAGATCCCAGCACCATCTCAGTCAATAGGGACATGGACTCGAGGTTACAGTGATTCACTGGGTGTTACACTAGGCAGGAGATCAGTACCGGATTCCCCACAGAGTATAGATGTGGGTAGCTCATTTGGGAGGTGATAGGTTACTGAGTTTTTGACAGATGTAGGGTGGAGCAGATAGGATTTATCGACAGAGATCAGAGAGGTTCTATATCTCTGGATTTTGTAATTTATTATGTGATGGATATATTATAGGTTTTGATGTTTAATGGACATGTGACACACATTATATTACTTTGATTATGACATGGGATAGTTCTTTTGGCCTTATGTAGTATGTTTCCTTTTATGATGGGTGACTGTATGCACGTGTATATGATATTTCTTGCTTATGTGGATGGGTATTTTGGGTTATTTATGCATGTGTATGATATTAGATGCTTATGTGGATGATTGGGTGTATGTATTTGTGGAATATGGATGATTTTATTAATGCAGATATTCGTATGGTGATATGATGTGCACCTATGTTGTATCTATGATGATTTATATGTATGGATGTGCAGTTAACTTATTTGTCATGTATGTATATGTGTGTGATAGATTATGTATGAACATTTTATATATGCAGGTGGCCGTGTTTGTATGGATCTAACATGTGGTGATGCAGGTGGCGATGTATGTATGGTTCTAACATGCGGTGATGCAGATGGTGATGTATGTATGGATCTAACATGTGGTGATGCAGGTGGCAATGTATGTGTGGTTAATAGAATGACTCTGATATGCAAAAATGCTCTTGTAATTTTAAAAGAAATTACACATGACCATAAGTGCCAATAAGAACTGACATGATAATGGAATGTGGGTATGTAGTGATTGTGAGAATGGGTGTCATTTGGCATCTGTCAAAAATTATTAGTATCCTGAGAAGAATGGAAAAGAGTGGGATAAAGTATTTGCACAACCAAAATCATAGGGTGAATGCAATGCAATAGATGATGAAATGCAATCCTAATATGAGTTGTCATCTTTGGAGTATTGATATTTGCTATAGCATAAGATACCAAATACCCTGATATATAAGACCAAGGCCAATAGGCATCCAATGCATAAAACAAACACAACAAGAAAAAGGGGGCTACCCTAACACCCCAAGGTCACGATGACCTTGGTCGAGCTAGGCATTGGGATAACCAAAAATACACACTTGGATGCCCCAACGTAACACAAGACCCCATAGATCCTAGTGGGTACCACGTGGGACAACCAAAAAGGCAGCAACAAAGAAAAGACCAAAATGAACCCATATGTCAACTAGTCAAAGCACACCATGATATGATGGATCAAGGTGACCATGACAAGTGTTGATAGTGAGTTCAAATGAAAAATAAATTTCAAAACATCAAAAGATCACAATTAAAATCAAAACATCCTTTGCCATGGGATCAGGGTGATGGATAGGATCACTGAGGTCTGCTAGGAAGGATGCATCCTGTTGAGACCGGTGATGGATACTAAACTAGAATGACCCAGTTTGACGCCAGATGCTTTTCATTAACTAAATCTTTTGACAATGTTAGGATTTTCTTTGAAAATAACGGGCCAGATGGAGACACAGACTGACACATCCTACAGACCTAGGGGCTCGGGGGCCGATTAGAGATTAGCCTTGCCTATGTGAAAGCGCAGAGCCCTCGTAGTTCATGAAAATACAATGGATAAAGCGGAAAGAGGATGATGAAGGTGAATGATGAATGACAAGATGTGATGGTTAGAATACCTTGGGAGCAGATCAAATGATCAGCCTTGCCTACATGAAAGCGCAGGGGCAACATAGTTCGATTAGTGATGTGGAAGGATGAGATCTAGATGGAGACTGACACAATGGATGATCCTATATGGTGATATGGACCGACCGACAAAGGGAATGAATGACATAAGCTCAAAGTGGTATACTGAAAATCTCAAGATGAGGGATAGGCTAGATGGGTCATCCAATGCTCAATCAATATATACCAAGCGGCCTAGGCTGAGGTGGGTGAGGACGATAGTGTGGATGAAAGCATAAAATAACTAGGATGTCAGGTAGATAATGATTAAGCCCTCTACGGATGACACCTGTTACCAAGTTTTCACCATCCATACCTATTCAAGGCACCACCAAGAGGTGGTTTTCACCATAGGATAGATTTATTTTTCTTTACTTTTTAATTTTTTTTCGATTTTTTATCATTATTTATTTATTTATTTATTTTTTGATTTTTTTGATTTTTTGATTTTTTGATTTTCTCCTGATTAGGTGGGGTTACCAAGCAGACTTAGGCATAGAACTTCTTAAGATGCATTATGTTGATGGGTTCGTCAAGGGGTTCTCCTTCAAGGGTAGTCAACCTGTAGGCCCCAGATCCATATTTGGCGGCTATGATGTAAGGCCCTAACCAGTTTGCCTCAAATTTTCCCTTTTTATCACGATCCTATTGAGTGCGCTGATTCTCTTTAAGAACAAGCTCACCAACCTAGAATTGTTGAGGATGGACCTTTTTATTGTAATTACGTTTGAGATGATTTTGGTATGTTTATAGGTGATCATAGGCTTTTATTCTTTGTTCATCTAGTAATTCCAGCTGTGCAAGCCGTGCAACATGGGCATCTTCTTCGCTAATAAGATTCTTCAGAGAAATCCTCAGTGATGGGAGCTCAACTTCAATTGGCAAGATGACTTCAGCACCATATACTAAAGAACAGGGGTGGCACCTGTCGGGGTACGGATGGATGTGCGGTATGCCCAGAGGGTAGGATGAATATGGAGGTGCCAATCTCGTCCAGTGTTATTGACAACCTTTTTGAGGATGCAGATAAGGGTCTTATTGATTACTTCTACCTAACCATTTCCCTGGGGGTAATAAGGTGTTGACCAACGATGCTGGATATGAAAGGTGTTGCAAAGGTGTTTCATGGCTTGGTTTTTGAAGGGTTTTCCATTATCATAGAAGATGATGGATGGGATACCATATCTGCAGAGAATATGGTAAAGGATAAATTTTGAGATTTGGATTTTGGTGATTTGTGAGAGTGGCATTGCTTCCACCCACTTAGTGAAGTATTCAGTGGCGGTGATTATGAATGTATGGCCATCGGATGATGGTGGGTAAATCTTGCCAATCAAGTCGAAACCCCATTGAGAAAAGGGCCACAGTGCTAGGAGGGGCTGAAGATCTTGTGCTAGGGTGTGAATCAAATCTGCATGTTGTTGACATGGAAGGCACTTCTTCACAAATTCACAAGCATCATGTTCCAATGTAGGCCAATAATATCTGCCTCATATTGGCTAGAGCCATATCATTTGAGTGAGATCCACAAACACCACCATGTACTTCTGTTAGTGTCGCGCAGGCTTCAGTCTCATTCAGACATCTAAGGAGGATTCCATCATACCCATGACGATAAAGCGTATCACCAACAATGATGTATCGGAAAGAGCGATAAATAAAGGATTTGCGTTGGTTGCGTGTAAGTTCTGGGGGTATGATATTATCACAGAGATAGGTGTATATGTCCTGATACCAAGGGGAGGCGGGACCTACAATATTGCACACCATATTAGTCTTAGGAATATCATATGTAGAGATTAAAAGTTGTTCAACAAGAAATTCATATTTTGTTCGGTCTTTAGGCATGTCAATCAGGGAACCAATAGTGGCCATTGCATCTGCTACTTTATTCTATACCTGAGGAATTTGATCAAACTGTATGAAAGTGAAGTATTTCTTGAAATCATCCACCATGCATTTATAGGGTAACAGTTTATCATCTTTTGTGAGGAATTCATCATTAACTTGTTTGACAACTAACAATGAATCACCAAAGACTTTTAGGTGAGTTATATGCCACTGTTTTGCAATTCGAAGGCCGGCGAGGAGGGCTTCATACTCTACGATGTTGTTGGTACATGGGAATGCTATCCTAAATGATTTTGGGATGTAGTCACCTTGAGGGGTAATTAATAAAATTCCTGCTCCAAATCCACTATGAGTGTATGAGCCATCAAAATATAGCATCCAATCTGGTGCTTCTGTAACTATGTAGACTTCTTCGTCTGGAAATTCAGTGTCTAGTGGGTAGGCATCTACTAATGGTGCCTCAGCCAATTGATCAGCTATGACCTGTCCTTTTATGGTTTTTTATTCTACATACTCTATGTCAAATTCGCTTAGGAGCATGACCCATTTGGCCATGCAACCAATCAGAGTGGTTCTAGATAACAAATACTTCAAGGGCTCAATTTTAGTGACTAATTTGACTGAATGGCTGAGCATGTAATGATGGAGTTTTTGTGTGCTGAAGACTAGTGCAAGGCAAGCTTTTTCCATAGGGGAGTAATTTAACTCATAGTCGACCAATGTTCGACTGATGTAGTAGATTGCCCTTTCTTTGAATGACTCATCATGTTGTGCCAACAATGCCCCCAGCGTGACTGAAGTAGAAGAGATGTAAAGCATGAGAGGTTTTCCTGGGATAGGTGGCATCAAGATCGGTGGATGAGCTAAATATTCCTTAATTTTATCAAAACCCATTTGACACTGCTGGTTCCATGAGAAGGTGGAATCTTTCTTGAGAAGATGAGTGAATGGCTGACACTTATCTGCTAGCTAGGCTATGAACCGACGGATGGATTGCATCTTCCCTTGGAGGCTTCTTAACTACTTCAGATTGCGTGGAGGTGGCATGTCCAGAATATCCTTTACCTTGGCGAGATCAACTTCAATACCTCTTCGGGAGACTATAAAACCCAACAATTTTCCTGATGTAACCCCAAAGATGCACTTTTTTGGATTTAGTAGCAACTTGTATTGTTCTAACCGTTCCAAGATCTGCTTCAAGACAATAGGATTTTCTACTCGTGTTGTAGATTTCCCTAACAAGTCGTCAACATAATCCTCCATGATGATATGGATAAGGTCATGGAAGATGACTGTCATTGCCCTCTAATATGTTGCCCCTACATTTTTGAGACCAAAGGGCATAACATTGTAACAGAAAGTGCCCCAAGGTGTTGTGAAGGAGGTCTTATGTTGATCCTCAGGTGCGATTCGAATTTGATTATAACCAGAGAAGCCATCCATAAGGGAGAGCATCTCATGTCCTGCTGTGAGGTCGACCAACATGTCAATGTTTAGCAGAGGGAAGTCGTCTTTTGGACAGGCCTTGTTAAGGTCCCTGAAGTCTATGCAGATCCGAATATCTCCATTTGGTTTGGCAACTGGTACTATATTGGAGATCCACTCAGAGTAGTCAATTGGTCTAATAAAACCTACCTCTAGTAACTTTTCCAATTCCTTTTTGACTAACAATGCTACCTGTGGGTGCATCTTGCAGAGCTTTTGTTTGATAGGCTTGGCATCTAGGCGAACGTCTAGATGATGAACCACTAAGGCGGGGTCTAAGCCTGGCATGTCTGAATATAACCAAGCGAAGTTAATAATTCCCTCTTGGAGTAGCTGTACAATTACTGGATACTCTTGCTCTAAGAGTGACTTAGCCACATAGGTGATTTTAGGATTTTCAGTAGTACCCAGATTAACTTGAGTCTCTTCAATTAGAATGGATGATCGGGCAGATAACTAAGTTCCTACAAGGGGAAGATGAACATCTCCATCTTCCAGTGCCTCTTCAAGGTTTTCGCCATCGGATGCGTCCTTTATTTTTACTTTTTCAAGGTCAAGAAGCGCCTCAAGGAGGTTTTCACTAGATGATTGCTTTTTACTTTACTTATTCTTATTTTTGCAACTAGAGTGTTCATCCTCCCCCAATCCCATAAGGTTGACATATGTATCCGCAGACATATTGACAAGTGTGTTATTACGTAGGTCCCAATCAATAAGCTTAGGGTGACAAAGGGATAGGCTAATGGTGCAGACGGATAGGCATTCGAACATGGATGATAAGTTAGTGTGATCGATGTCATCGTACGCATGTATGATGGATTCCTTCTCGGGTATATCTTCCAATGATCCTTTGTCCATGGTGACACTATTGGAGGTTTTAGACGATGTTGTAGGGATTTTATGTTTTTTATAGTATCCGATGCATATGTTCTTTGGTAACTTTGATGTATCAATAGGTTGCAACCGCCCTTGTTCTTCTTTTCCTAGGCCCCTGCCTTGGTAGTTATACTTTTCTGCAAACTTAGCTGACCACGGATATGGTTCCTGAAAATATTCCTTTAGAGGAGGATTTGGCTGGGGTTCTTCTCGGTAGACCCATTGGCTTATGTCCTCTTCTGGTGCATCTATCTTGACACTTGGGGATCTGAAAGTGGTGGTAGGGATGTTTTTACCACTGAAGGTGACAGTCTTGTCTTCCTTTGGAGTAGCATGCGAAGGTTGACCATACTCATGCGATGACGGTGGCATGGTTGCGACATTGAGAGCAGTATGCATTTCATATTCACCACACCCTTTGTCAATGATCTGGACTTTGGTGACTATAGGATTAGTGGTGGAAGATGAAGTGGTTATCGCGATGGAGGGTGGATTAGCAGATGATGACTGGTATGCCCCCATTTCAATCCCGGGACAATAATGTAAATGGGGAAATGACGCTTCTAAAGTGCAGCAATATTCAAATGGTTGGGGGTCCAAATAGATGGTGACTTCTTGTCTGTTGACAGGGAATTTTAGGCACTAATGGTATGTGGAGGGGACGGCTTGCATAGCATGGAGCCACGGGCGGCCAAGGAGGAGATTATATGGCAAGTCTAGATCAAGGACATGACAGGTAGTGTATTGAAGCACAGGTCCCACTTGGATAGGAAGATTGATAATTCTCTCTGAATTTCTTTCTACATTATCATAGGCTTTGATTGTGATGATCTGATTACTTAAATCTTCTTGAGTATACCCCACCTTTTTTATGAATTTCAGAGTACACAGATTGAGGGCAGAGCCATTATCTACCAAGACTCTTTTTATTTTATGGTGAGCAACCACGACTTCGATATGTAAGGGGCGATTATGATTGACATCGATGTTTGGCATATCATTTTGGCTGAAGTACAATTGATGAGATAAAGCCAAGTGTCCCACCAAAGCTTGGAATTGCGTGGGGTCGATGTCATTTGGCACATGGGTTTCCTATAGGGCTCTCTTGAGGATTTCTTGATGTACAGGGGAAGACTTAAGCAAATCCAAAATGGATATATGAGTAGGGGTCTTTCCTAAGTGATCAAGGATGTTGTATGAGAGCTTATAGGAGTTGATTGGGGGGGTGCAGAGGCTGTAGGGATAGTGATGCAGGCTTGTCGTGTAGTAACAAGACATTGAGGGTCTTTCGCTTTAACATACATATCATGGATACATAGGGTTCCACCTGCTCAATGTAATGAATAACACCCTCGTAATTGAAGGGTACATTCTTGTAGCTCACATTATTTGTGTTGTTTTCTTGGGGATTACTGCTAGATGTGCTTGGGCCTTGATTATGGTTCAGAAAGGTGTTCTGATATATTTGTAATTGTGCATTGGATGACGAAGCTTGACTGGGGTCAACCTTGATATCACCTCGATTAATGAGATCTTGGACGTAGTTTTTCAGTCCCTAACACTTGTTTAAAGAGTGTCCTTTGATTTTATGGAACTCACAATACTCATTTTCTTTAAACCATGAGGGCTTGGGTTTGGACTCATCAAATGGCTTGGTGATAGGGTACGTGATGGGATAATTGATTTGTAACAACTTATTAAAGACAACACTTAGAGGTTCTCCTAATTGAGCGTACTAACGTTTGGTGTTCCCCTGATTGTTTTGGTGCAATTTTTGAGGAAGGCGAGGTGTCCCCTGTGGTACAGAGATGGCGTTAGGTATAGACGATTGTTGTTTTTGGGATGCATTAGCCACTTGGATGTGTTTAGTGTCTATCATGCCTTCATTCACTGCATTCTTGTTCTTGTTCCAGAATTGTGGTTTATCGCCAAATGACCTCTCTTTATCATGACTATGTATTTTGATGTGTCCCTTGGCAATAAGGGCACGTTCAAGGATGGGTCCCTTTTCCACTATCTCCGTCAAAGTGGTGACATAATGTAACCTACCATTATGGGCCATGTCAGGATGAGAGTTTTCCACGAAAAGAGTGACCATGTCTTTGTCTTTCAGAGGGGTCTTCATTCGGCTTGCTAATGCATGCCACCTTTGTAGGTAGCTAGTAAAGGTTTCCCCCTCACGTTGTTTCTCTTTGAGGAGATCTAAGGTATTTGTGTCCTTCTCCAACTTGAAAGAGAAGTAGGATACAAATTTTTTTGACAAGTCTGCAAAAGTTTTTATGGACCCTTTTTCGAGTCATGAACCAATCGAGTGGCTTGTCAGGCTTATGGGAATAGGCACAAGAGGTGTTGGTTATTAATTTGGTAGGCTACTCTTGACGTGGGAGATAAAAATTCCGCAAGTGAGCCTTAGGGTCTTTGTTTCCCTTGTATTTTTCAAACTTTGGCATTTCAAAATGTTTAGGAAATGGGATTAATGAGATGGAGGGATCAAATGGATATGGGCATATGTCTTCAAATTTGAATGATTGTTTGCCGGTCCCAACTTGAAGGTCTTTCAAAGAGTAGCTGATTTCATGAGGTCGAGTTGGCCGATTGGCAGGTTGGGGATAATGATGATGGGGGTTGGGGGATCTTTGCCTAAGAGAGTGCTTCAGTTGTTAGAAATATGAGGTTGGATGGATTGGATGATGACATCGTTGTTGAGTGGTGGGATTTTGTTGATAGGGGGCTATTGTTGTGGGGTATAGTGCAGATTTGTTTGATAAAAGTGTGGGGTGGGTTGTTGAGGAGCTTGGATAGGATGCTGCGTATTGGTTTGTTGGTGTTGAAGGTATTGTTGTGATTGTTGGGAGGTTGCATAAAGCGGTTGTTGGTGAAATTGTTGTTGATTGTGATAGTAGTAGTGTTGAGGGAGTTGTTGTTGTGATGTCAACTGTTGTACGAGTCAAGATAGGATGTGTTGCGGTTGAGCCTGCAGATGCAAAATGGATGCAAGAAAGGGGGATATGGTCTGAGCAATAGGTCGAGATGGATTGCCTTGTGGTTGGTAAGGTGGATGTCATGAAGAGACCAAAGCATTATGTATGGGTTGTTGCTAATGAGATGGCTGAGGTAGCGTAGAAGCATTTTGTAAAGGGGGTTGTTGGGTACCACCTAAAACGTTCAGCTGGGATGTGCCTTATGGAGGTAATTGAGGTGGAACATTGGATTGGTGAAGCTGTTGAGATGTATATGAGGATGATGGTAGATGTGTGGCCCCAGGAGGTGGAGGCAATATGGAAAGGGGGGTGCCCCCAGCACTTGTTGACTATAGGTTGATTTGAAAGAGGGGGTGTTGTTAACGTTAATGGTGCAGGTTGTGGAACATTTTGTGGCATACCATAGGTAAAAGGATTATTGGGATCAGGCACTTGAGGACCTCCCATAACTAAGGTTGAAGTCTATGGGGGATAGTTAACATGATAGAGAACATCATTGCCAAATTTAGGTTGATGCCAACCCTCAACTAGAGGAACATTGGGGAAGTACGAAACTTCTGGTGCATTTTGTGAACATTGGAGTACGTTAGATGGGGAACTCCTACATTTGGACAAGTCAACACCCGAGGGGGGTTTGACACCCTTCTCAATTAGGTGGGCCAAAATTTCTTCCCCATGTTTTTCGAACAAACGGTCAATCATTTGCACATTGGTGGGATTACTAAAATATTCCTCAAGTGTGAGTTCAGGTTGATTAGCCATACTCTCTTCACCGTGTGGTGAGTTGTTCTGATTTTCGATGTTGGAGTGTGATGAAGTACCATTATGAGGATCTTGGGGGATGTTGTTAGGATCTTGAGCAATATTTGTACCATTGGTGGGATTTGTATTGTTATTAAGGTCTTGAGACATGTTCGCTTGAGAATTTTGACCTTGTTGTTGTTCCATTTGTCTCTTAACTTGTGACCTAGTTTGAACAGACATGCAAATGTGCTATGGATGGATTATAGAGATGTTTTTGATGAATGATTTGATTGTGATTGGATGAGATCTGATTTTGATGGGATTTGGATCTAGGTCAGATTTTGTTTGGATATATTGGATTGGATCAGATTTTGATGGGATCAGATTTTGATTGGCTAGATTGGATTTTGATTGAATTGGATTAGATTATTAAGATCAACAGGATTGCATTGGTTGAACGGATGTGATTTGATTGATTGGGTAATTTGATCAAATGATTGGTTTTGATAGATTTGGATGATTGAATGGGTATGATTGGATGATGAAAGATGTGAGAGACACTGAGTTTAATCAAAGGAAGTTACCCTTAGTGACCTAGAGCTTTGATTGATTAAGAGGATGATCATGGCACTAAATCCACCTTAAGATAGAAATGGATTGATATTGGTCAAAGATGATAACTTATGACACCGAATTCACCTCAAGATGGAAGCAAATTGATTTGGCCTGAAGTTAATGACTAATAATCAAATTCAAGTGCTAGGGTCAATTTGGGTAACCACTTTGTAATACAAGGTTAAGGCGGTTTGGTTATGGGTGGTGTTTGGTGATGTAAATGGTAAAATTATGATGTCCACTATGTGATGGTATGGACTTTTGAATGGAATATGGGGAAATTAAAATGAACTGGTGGATTCAAGATGATTGTGGAGAATGAATGGGGATTTAGAATGGTTAAGAAGAGGTTTGGAATGATAAAATGGAGGTTTAAACTGATCAAATGGAGGTTTTGGGAGACTTAGAGTGACGAAACAGAGGCTTGGGATGATGAGATAATGATTGGGAATGATTAAATGATGGTTTAGAAGCTAAATAGATCCAAATGGGGTGATTTCGGGTGTTTAGGAGGGAAAATTCACCCCTCTACAGCAAATCAAGGGCGTAATCACCTCACTACGAAAAATCAGGGGTGTAATCGCCTCGTTGCGGTAAATCAGGGGTGCAGTCACCTCACTGCGGTAAATTAGGGGCATAATCACCTCATTGCAGTTAATTAGGGGTGTAATCGTCTCACTGCAAAAAATTAAGGGCATAATCACCTCACTACAGAAAATTAGGGGCATAATAGCCTCACTGGGAAAAACTAGGGGCGTAATCGCCTCACTGTGGAATATCCGGGACTTGGTTTGATAAAAATGACTATGGCAAGGACTTTAAAATGACAATGATAAGGCCAATTTGTCAAAAATTTCACTAGTTTCTCACAAGCAAACACTCTCAAGCAAACACAATCCAATGATTAGTGTTAAGGGTATGGCCAAAGAGGTCTTAATCTAGGATGCACAAAGTGTCTAGGGAGTCCTCGATATACTCTACCAGTCCACATGAGGCAGCCGCTTGAGTCACAGAGTCTTGAGTGGGAACCCCATGAGTGAGATCTTGAAGGAGCTCGGACCAACTCTTCGTCTATCTGGGTATCACCAGCCTGGCTCACCTGAAATTATGGCCCCATTGGTTGGATTGGAGTGTAGCTCTCCCCTTTATATACCCCGGTACTGCAGTGGTTGGAATCATCGCTTAGGAGTTAAGGAAATCTAGCAGTCCTTAGAAAGCGCCTTCTATTTCCCAGCTACTACTAGGCTCACCACGAAGTCCTGGGGAAAGTGGCTCAGCTAATGCTCTCTCTTTGGGTAACAAAAAGATAGACACAACAATGATAGTCTACTCCCCTAAATTACTAAACTATGTTCTTAGATTAAAAGCAATGAAACAAGGATATTTTAAGTTTTTGAGAGAGAGCGGATAGCCACACTGAAACAAATATTAGATGTTTTATCTAGCTTTCTTCATCAAGCTTCCACAAGAAATATCTTTTGCAAAAAGTTAATAAAAAACACCAATATCATTGCATGAACAATGTTAGGAGGTTTAATATCGAAAATAGCAAAAAGAAAAAATTGGAAATTAAAGAATAATGGTTTTACCTTTCAAAATTGATTCCATGGGTAATGAGGCGTGGAAGTAACCCTTCTACCCGATAAATCGAGGGTCGCAATTAGCCTCAGATACAGCTGGCAGAAAATCAAAGGGTGTGGTAAGCCTCGCTGCCAATCGAGTAGTCACCTCGCTGCTTGCTTTGAGGAAGAAATTAAGGTAGTCTCTATAGAAATCAGATGATGCATGCCGAAAAAGTGTTAAGGAAATGTTTTCAGCCCAGGGGCGCCTCAACTGCCGGGGAAAAATTGGTATCCAAAATAATTTCCCGGTCAGGGGAATTGCTGATCACCTCACTGAGAAAGTGTTAACCAAAATAATTTTTTCGAAGCCAAGGTAATTAAATACTATTTCGCAGAAAAGTGTTAGCCAAAAATAATTTTCAGCCCAGGGGGGCATAGTCGCCTTACTATAGAAAAGTGTTAGCCAAAAATAATTTTCAGCCCATGGGGGGCGTAGTCGCCTCGCTGCAGAAAAGTGTTAGCCAAAAATAATTTTTAGCCTAGGGGGGTGTAGTCGCCTCACTGTAGAAAAGTGTTAGCCAAAAATAATTTTTAGCCCAAGGGGGCTTAGTCACCTCACTGCAGAAAAATGTTAGCCAAAAATAATTTTAAGCCCAGGGGTGGCGTAGTCACCTCACTGCAGAAAAGTGTTAGCCAAAAATAATTTTTAGCCCAGGGGGCGTAGTCGCCTCACTGTAGAAAAGTGTTAGCCAAAAATAATTTTCAGCCCGGGGGGGCGTAGTTGCCTCACTATGGAAAATCAGGGGCGTAGTGGCCCCACTGCAGAATAATCAGGGGCGTAGTCACCCCACTGCGACATATTCCTTCAAAAAACTCAACAACGAACGTTAAATTGAGGAACCCACTTGTGGGTCCCACCGGGTGTGCCAAAAATGTGATATCAAAATATTTAACCTATTATAAGCAATTAAAATGCAATGGAAAATATAATGAAACACCTCATGATTAGTCTAAGGAATTTGTAAGTGCAAAGAGGAAAGTGTTAAATGAAGATAAATGGTTAGACCTTCCTTCTTGCAGCTAAAACTCCTTGGTTGGCCCTTGATTTGGATTGATTTGTATACTCCTTGATGGCTCTTGATGTGCCTAAATAGAGGATTTGACTATGTGCTTGGATGCAAATGAAAATGGATGAAATTGATGGCTAAAATGAGTGCACAAAATGGCAGCATTTAGTTACAAAATGCTTAAGTGTTAGAGATGCCTTAGAGAAACGGGTATTTATAGAGAAACTTGAATTCTCTAAAGAATTCAATTGTTGGGATTTATCCAACAAGGCCAAGATGAAGGGCTAAGGTGAGTTGAGGGCTCACAAGCCCTCACATCTTGACATGTGGATTGTGAAGTGGATAAAGGTAGGATGATGTGTAGGTGATGTGGAAGAGAGGTACATGATGTGGAGGAAGGACAAGTACCTTCCAAGTACTTTGGGGAGTGAGAATATTTCTTTAAAAAGGAACTTCTTATCCCCAAGTGGGAGTGAAAATGACATTTTAAGAATTTTGGAATTTCTCAAAAATCTTCATGGGAAAAGGAAAGAGGTTGGAGAAATAAATGTGTATTAAAAATTCACATTCATAGGAGAATCTAATGGATAAGAGAGGATCTCCAAAAAGGTGGGAATTGGTCACATGTGCATGAGGTGACATGTCAAACATTCTAGAAGTCTTGGAAAGACAAAATGTGAATTAAAAATTTACATGGGGAGGAGAGAGACATAGGATGAATAAATAAGAATTAAAAATTCTCATGGGAAAGAGGGTCAATGCTCAAAAAGGAAAAATGGGAAGATTGACTAAAGTGGTTTTAAATTGGTTGTGACTTTTAAGAGGATGCACACCCTAAATATGAATTAATTAAATTAATTCATATTAGAGATGGATTATGGAGGATGTGACAAGGAGGGAGAAAAGAAGAATTTTAAATTGATTTTAATTCAAAATATTAGGATGACTAAATTAAATAAATTGGTGTATTTATTTAATTTAGAGAAGATAAAGGCACCAGATAAAGTGTTTAATTATTAAATTAAATACTTTAAGAGTCTTATGTGGGAAGTGTAATATTAATTAAATAAATTAATATTGACAGAATTGATAAATAAAGAGGTAAATTTGATCATATGGGAGTGATCAAATTTGGGTGTCTACAGCTGCAATGGGAGTCTAGGATGTTGACTTGACAATACTTTCCATTTATTTTGGTTGGGCTCTTGTTGCTCTTACCCCTCACCAAAAGTTGTTTCTAAGTTAGTTGCTTGATCAGGTTCTGCTAGGGTGCGTAGCACGTGCCATGGATGGTAAGTCGCTAACATCCTCTCCCAATGCTCTACAATTTGATTAGGTGATGACCCAAAATCATTTTGAATGTTTCAGAATGATTGGTATAGTAAAAGTTTGGTCAAACAAAAGTCATGAAAGCATGGGTCATCTCTTGCAGGGATTGTTGTGAATCATGGAGTGACATGAACAATTGCTTAAATTGTAGATCGCAATTTCCATTGATTAGATTTGTGTGATGCTCTAAAGGGCCACTTTTGAGTCACATCAATTAGTGATATTGCTTGAAGAAAGGTCGGGCAGGACATGTAAGCTTAAACAGAGGATGTGGATGTTCATGCGGATGTGAGTGAGATTGAAACACGTTGAAAGTTTTGAAGGTTAACATGTAATGAAACAAATGTCCTACTAGATAGGGAGAGTGGCAATTTTAGTAGAAGGTGGCAATTTTCCTAGGCTCCAATATCACATTCAACAATGCTGTCAATAAGCATTTTGTGAAAGGCTACTGGTGCTAGCTTGTTAGGGTCAATGGTGGTTGAAATGCGAGAAAGTATTGCATGGTATGACTTAGATTTTCTTTCAGGTTTTGCTGCATATTTTGCAATATATTTGAGGACTACATCAATTAAGAGAATTGGTTGGCAATCTACATTTTCTCTCCATATAGAAAGGATTGTTGGGTTGTGAAGATTCAAGAGGTCATCATTGCGAGCAGGTGTGTGTTTGGCTTGGCCAGTTTCGGTAGTTGGAAGGCTTGATTTATCTTGTGCATGTTCCAAGGGGATTTATATCAACATTCAAGAGAGGTCCCTTTTCTTCGTAGACATGTTTACAAGGTACACTTGGTGTGTCGTTGAACACAATTGACTAGTTCATTATAGTTAATGGAAGGATTGGACAACGTAATCATACGTGTGTCCATTAAACAAGGGTTATAAAAAATGGATTGAAGAAAACTTTGGTTTCTTAATGGAAGAGGGCGCGAGTTCCATAAAAAGACATATTTTTGATGTAGTCAATTACATCTTGTACTGATTGAGTTTTATTCCACTGCAATTTGGTGATTTCAAGTGCCTCCATCTAAATAAAACCATGGATATGTGATGATCCTCTATGTTGCCACTCATACCTGGGGAGAGGGGCAATTTAGGAAGTAAGTAAAATAAGAAAGTATTATAAAAGTATGGAATGAAAAATTTTGTACTTGTACCAATAATCTATTGCGTAGAGAATTTTTTCCAAGACCTCCTCACGAAAAGTAGTAAATCTATGGTGCATGTAAAGTGCGGTAAGGTGTGGATTTTGGACTATATTTTGCAGTCTCAACCTAGAAGTTGCTTGAGGAGAAGTGGGTGTGGTAGATGGCATGACACAATGCAAGTCTGGCCATTTAGTATCTGTTGTACTAAGAGTAAAAAATAGTGTTAGGCAACAAATATGAATGACCATGTCTGAAAGCTCACCCCTACGTTGGTTCCAAAATGGTTTTGTACCATGTATTGATGATCCAAAATGCATTAATTGGTCAGCTAGTTTGTTCATCAGGGAGGTCCTTTAGTCTTTGGAAAAGGTCAAAAAAAATTGATGGTAAATGACTATCTAGATGTTTGTGGACAAAAATAGATGTACTTGCTTGGATTCGATGATGCATGATAATATTAAGGATGAAGTACCTAAACATTGGGTGCTGGCCAAACCTATTATTATAGTAACTTAGAATATGGCAAGCATATTCATTTAGCTTAACTTATTTTATATGTTGTTGATTGAAGATTCCTTCGCCTTTTGGAAACAAAGTAGGGAAGGCCATCACAAATAAACCATCAGTGGTGTACTCATTTATGGGTGATAGAGAAATAGGTGGGGTAAGTACACCAAGATGGTTCCCAAAAAAGGGGCTTAAGTGGCCAATTTTTTTCTGAAATCAGTAAATACTGACCTTCGACGTGAAATTGAGGATAGCTACACTCAAAATTTTTAGATGGAACAAAAACAAGTACCGTAGTGCTCCGAGTCTACTTTCTAAACTACTAATTTATTTTGAAAATGGTTGAGATTAAGGGGTTCAAAAGAGGGACACACACAAATTGTTGCTGTTTCTGTCAGAAAAACATAACAACTCTTGTGTGACCCGAGCACGGTGGACTTTTTTGTAGTATTTTTAAAATCGCTTCGGTCAGAAGTTACATAACAATATGTAGTAAGGACTGGATATTTTTTGATAATTTTTTAATGAATATTTGATTTTTTATTAATTTTCACAAGTGGGTACACTTCTACTAAAGAATTTTGGTGCTCCCTAAATTTTTGAAACTAATAGATTTTTTTTTTAATTTATTTTTTAAATTGTACGTCAGGTCACAGTTTCTAAAATGTAATTTATTTTCAAATTGTCAATTTATTTATAGTGAAAAAATGCAAACCACTTGCTTTTTGAAGAAAAGCGGATATACAAACCAAAATTCGCGGAATTGAAGGCAACATTGTTAGAAAGTGAAAAAAATTACATCGTTGGAAAGCTAATAAAGAACCTAACATTACCCATGTGTTCAATTTTCTTGATATTGAACCAGATGCAATCTTGATGGTGAGCACGAACCCGATTATATGAAAATTTGTTGAATTTGGAAAAAACACGTCTCTGGTCTTTGGGAATGCCCTCCAATCCTTTGGGTTGGTATTCCAAGGGAAAAAAAACAAAGCAAATTTGCAAAGAAAACAATAACGCGAACGCGTTATTTGTTAGTTTGGCCACAAAAGTGCGACCATTTCGGTGCACTTACCTGGTGGTCAATTAACAGTAGGAGTTGGTCGTCCTTCTCCTAGGTGCAACAAATTGTGTAACTCTTCAACTTCTCTACGTGCAGGCAGGAGGTTTGCGATAAATGGGGATGTGGTTTGCATATTTTCTTGCAACAAGCCATCATCTGGACCATTTTGTTGCATGACTCTTTCTTTGGTGGGATTAGGAATTGAAGTTGTATCATATAGACAATCGAAGATGTTCATGGATGCAATAGGCAAGCATGACAAAAACGACTCATCTAACTGCACATCTTTGTAGTAAGGATCATTATAGATCTTATATAGTAATGCCTCATGATCACATCCTCTACTAACATAGAAACTATATTGTTGAGAGTCAAGATTCTTTTTATTCACTATGAAAATATCTAGATCACTTATATTCCTTGGCAAGTAAGTTGAAAATGCAAAAATATTTTGAGGAAAACAAATACTGTGGCCACTATATTTTAATTGCCCCCCCTTGGCATAGGTGACCTGAAGGACAGGGCTAACTCTTGCTATTAACATCTCTTCAATTTGATTGAGTTGTTGCAAACAAGTATATTACTCTCCAGGGTCCATGTTGTTCCACTTTGAGAAGTGATGACCATTTTCTTTTGAAATGCATTTGTAGCAAGTACATAAAACATTGAATTGCCTAGTTTTAATTCCTTGATATTTTTCCATGCAAACTAGACATGTTGGCATGGTTGAAAGTTTATCCAATTTTGAACGAAACATATTTCTTGCAGTGTGATAATTTGTAGGGAAAGGTGGAGGAGGGTGTATTTTAGAGAATGATATGGGATGAACTGTAGACTGCATTTGAGGAGTTGGTGTTTGTAAGTGGGGTGGGCTATATGAGAGAGCAAGAGTAGTTGTGGGGGTTACTTCTTGGAGAATGTGACGTGAGTTATATGAGTGAGTAGGATCGATTGTGGGGGTTGCTTCTTGGAGGATGTGACGTCTTTCACGTCTCCTTGCATCAAGACTATCTTTCTTTGCATAGTATCGTAGGTGTTGCATTTGATTCCAATGACATTTTTTTTCTTGCATGATTTCATCTTGAACTTCGACTACAAGGTATGTTGTAGATCAAAGTAAGTTGAGTTTAAAATGTATATTTTCATATCAGGAAAACAAATTATTGCAAGATTTTAACTTAAGTTGAAAGGTATACAAAGTTGTGATAAAACATTGAAATAACATGATAGTTGAAAGAGATAGCATGGTCTGAAATTTAAACTTTGAATATAGATAAAGGATAATACAAATAATTTAAATACCAACATGTCTTTGGGTTCTACAATGACATATAGGATGGCTATAATCATACAATCATATGACAAATGCATGCAACCTATGGAAGGCTTTAATTAAAATAGTAAAATAAATATAATCAAATGTATGCAACCTATCCTCGAGTAACAACATAGCATAGTTTTGTTCAACCATTCAATAGTTTCAATTTCATATGGAAAACGGCTACAAGAATATAGCCCTACGGAAGTAGTGCACAAAGGAGAACTCTCCCACTAACACATCCTAATAAGAGTGTAATAATAATTGGTATTACACACCCATTTCAAACTTGAACAGCTGAATGGATTCATAACTGTTAAATAAAATTTGATTAAAAGCTCATGACTATTGAAATTTGAAATATATAGAATATAAAGTATCTTGCTTGTTTGTGTATCATTAAATTTCAAACTTTAATCTTAATTAAAAAATAATATAGAATAAATTAAACTGAAATCTTGTTTGGGCATTTATCACCTACAACTAAAATTTGGCCTGCAAGTATATCTCTAATCATGCCTATTGTTGGCTAGCAACAATTGTATTACGCATTATTTCCTTCATGCACCTATCCCAATTCATGGATCATGCCCTTTGTAGCTAGCATATTTCATGGATCAAGCTATTATTCAATAATTTCAACTATAGTTGCTAGGAGGTAGCTTAACCTTTCTAGGTGTTTTATGCCATAAATCTCTGACAAGCATGGCAGTCTTCTACTTGTGTTTACTCACACACTCTTGATTGAGCCATTTACATAGTTGGGTGGTTTCTTTTATTGGTGGCTAAGACCCTCTCTATAAACAAAACCAAATATGTGCGAAAGCATATAAAACAGGTACAAGGGTTTTGGATGGTAAAAAGAAGTAAAGGATAATTTATGTTTTGAAGTTGAGGATAATTTTTGTTTTCTGGGTTACGTGAGATATTCAAGCATCAATGGTAAGGAAATTCTGAATTCTTGTAACCCCTACTATTGGGTTGGGCGCCAGTAAGAAAAAATGTAATTTGAATTTTGAAACATAATTTTTGAGTATTGTTATTTTATATTGATTTTATTGTTAACAGCTACTAGGATCAGCAACCTTTCATTGGGCTCTCAAGCCTTTTCTGCATCAATTAGCAATTTACATTTATGCAAAAATCTCTGTGAAATCTTGTATAGTGTACATGTAAATTCTATTAGTTATAATTTTAGTTAGATCTCAAGAGTTTCCCCTTATAACTTGAAGAATAGTTCTACCATATTTGTTGTTTCATCTTGTCTTTTCTAGCAATAGAAAAATTAAAACACTAACACACCTATTTTTAAATATTTCATGTGGCATATTTTGGCAATGTCTCTCAAACTCAAAGTTCAAGATACCCAATTGTGGAGCAAATAAACATTTAAAAAGATGTTGTGGGTTTAGTGTCTACCAACACTTTATGTGTTAAAGACAATCAAACAAGGAAAGTCTTCTACTCTTATACTCAAGAAACAAGATGAGCAAGATGCGTCCAAACATTTCTATCAGATGTAAAAGAAACAGCTATGTTTTTCCTTTTGAAAAAAAAAACTGAGAACAGCTGTAAGATAGTACAGAAAAATTAGTATGCACAATATTTTACATAACAGAAAGGATTTAAAGGAAAGTCAGCCCATTCAATGGAGAGGTTGGCTATACCAACAGTACAGGGACCCTATAACAAGTAAAGGAAAGATAGGACAGAGGAGGGAAATGAGAACTTATTAAAATTATCCATATTAGGATTGAAGGCATTACAAATAAGGAAAGATATTTAACAAAAGTGGTGGTTGGGATTATAATTTTAACTCTCCCTGGATTGAAAATGAAATTGGGGGAAACATACCAGATTAGATTATCTCGGTAAACTTCCAAATCTGGAAAGATTATCTCTCGCCACACAGAATGGAAAGATGTATGTTACTTAATATTCTACATTAAGATGGCTTTTTCCTGACCTCACCCCAATTGACAATTTTGAATTTACGTTGTTATCTGGCTGTAATACAGCATACTTTTCAAGTTTCTTTAGTTATTAATGATAATTTTTTCACAGATCAGTGCAAATTTGGTATAAATTTATGTAAAATGTTACATGGACTTTAAAGATTCCCTTCACCAAGGCACATAATAACAATGAAGATCGAGGTGCATTTATTGTACTTAGTAAACCAATGCAATTTTGCATGAGGGCTGTGGGCCAGTGCCAAATATCTGGGAGTTTATTGTAGTTGAAACAGGTTTGAGTTACAGTGTGACTCCCCAAGATGGTGTCTCTTCTTAAGTGCCCATTAAAAGATGGCTTCTCTTTGGGAGTACTCATACCAAAAAAAACATTTTGGGCAAGGTTATGGGTTGCATTTAACTTGATCTAGGATGTGCTCTGGACCACGTTTTGAAGATTAACAAACGCGCGTCACGCTTCTATGTACCTATTCTTAGGATTTGTTTAGTTCAGTAATGAATTCACCTCATGCTGAAGATTTGTAAAGAACGATCATGCTAGAATGTATTGGATTGAAAGAAGTATTAGTAACAGTATTTCTTCTTTTGTCCTCAAACAGGCTATAATACATATGATGACAATGGTGGAAATAAGAAGCAATATTGCATATCTGTGTGAGTTTAGTTCAGAGATGAAAGTAGAGTGTGATGTGAGTACATAATTGTGAAGGACTGTAGAACAATGAAGGTGGAAGGTTACACCAAAAAATATTAGCAGGGAGTGAGCATGACCATGCGATACTGTACAATTACAGGTTACCAGATATGTTTCTAGTTGATTTTTTTATGATTTAATAAATTTGGTTTCTAGCCCAAATATAAGCAGATTTAAAGATAAGGATGAAAGTGTAGAAGAAAACCTGGTTGCAAAGAAAGCTCAACACCGGTTCCAAAGTCTAAAGAAGAATTCTGTTGATTTTTGTGTCTTCAATGCTGAGAAGTACTGAGCAAAATATCTCATTCGTATTCATATATAGTGGACCGACAGGTGGGTGAGAATGCAATGAAGATATTTCCTGGCAAAGTAATTGTGCAAAGCTGACAAGGAGTAGGTTGGATGCAGCCATTACAGGCAAGGAGGAAGTGACATTTCTTGACAAATTGAATATTTATGTCTGTAGGACATGATTGTGCTGGATTAAACCATTCCATTACTGAGTCATTTGTCCCTGCTACCGGCAGATGTGAGGTGAAGATTCAAACTCCATCCCAAACATTAACTCACACGTAATCCTCCCAAGAAAGACCACCGACACAACACTCTCAAGCAAAATCCTTGGGTATTTCGGAGAAAGGGAATTTGTGTTCAATAAATATTATAGCTAGGAGGAGATAAAAAATGAGAAAATGTTTTTTTTTACGGTAAGCGAGTAATTAAGGCTTGAAGGAATTAATGCTCATATGTGGTCACATCAAACGGCGTAGATTAAATTTATGGTCCTCCATATCTGTTGGGTAAATTAGAGACCTTCATTTAAAGATTTGGGGGAGAGACTCCATAGAGGGAACACCTTCGGCGTAAATATTTCAAGGCCGTTGACGTGTCTGTCTCCTTTTGGCACATTTCAGTTGTTGACGTCATCTTTTGTTTCTTTCTCCTTCCATACACAGAAATAAATGAAATTTTATATTCCCTTGGGACCCCACCATAGCTAAATATCTCTTAACAATCGGGATGGTTTTCTCGGTGGCTTTTGGGTGAATATTAATAATTTTTAAACCGTTTTTAATACGCTTCCAAAAGATGAATTTCTTTTGGGGGAATGGCTGGTTGGACATAAATCTCTTAAAATATATAACTAGCGTTTGCACCCCAGCGAGGTGCAATGGTTACGCCGATAGAAGGATATACTCTAACAATATTTCGAAGGGTCAAGAGGAAAAATCACAAGAATAGGTAAATTGCTTTTCGTAAGGCTAACTATTTCTAGCAAAAGTCAATTGGTGATGTGGTGCTTTAGTAGGATATGTGTTTTTGAAACGAAGGAGGTGACGCTCCAAACTAACACAATAAACCAAACTATAAATAATATTTCCACCCAAATCAATACAAGAAGGGTCTACGTGTACTATTAAAAAAGGTTTTTAAGTTAGAAGAATACGAAAAATAAACACTATCATGAACCACTTGGTTTGCGTGCTTTGAAAACCAAATCCAAGCATGTATTCATATTTGACTATCGTATAATATATTGTCTTCTACTATTATGTCAATTACAATGTTAATCAAATGTAGATAAAAAACTGAAATACAAAGCTATTTTATTATAGGTATAAATGTATTTTACTCTAATTTAATTTATTTTGTTCTACTTTAAAACTTTCTAAGAATAATTCTAATTTATTTAATTATTTCCTCAAACATTATTTTTATTTATAGCTATTTAATTCAATTAAAATTTATGAATATAAACATTCTTCTAAAAATAATAATATCAATAACAATTAAATTATATCTAATATAACTTATTTTGTTTTCAAATATTATGACAATTATTTGTAAAATCAAAATTAATAGAGTTCATACCTATACAATATTAAACAGTTAAGTTAACAGATTCAATAAATTTTTATTATAGGTAAGCACTCTCAAAACAATTCATTAACACTTAGAAATCCATTTGGCGAATTCCCATTTAACTATTAAATTTTTATTTTAGATAAGCACTCTCAAAACAATTCATTAACACTTAGAAACCCATTTGACGAATTAAAGTAGTTGGATATGTGAGTGGATCAAATACCACATAATCCAAGAAGAGAATATTACAACCTGCATCACATGCACCGCTAGCAATTCACTTCATGATAATTGCAGGACATAAACTATCTTATGTTAAATTTACTTTCATTTAACACATAAACCATATAATTAAAAACACTCGAAAAAACCACTTATATAATATATATATAAACGATTATATAATTTAAAGGTGGTGGAACGCTGGGTGCAGCTGTCTCCCAGTTATTGCCATTTCAATTTTAATCTTTAGACCATGATTTCAATGTATTTTGAAGTGGTCCAAGCTAAAACAATAGTCCTCCCCAGCTACCATACGTGGCACTACCACAAAATGCACTCTTCAAGGGCTAATAAATCTTAAATCTTGTGTTCTAATCAATTGTTGTCAAAAATGTCATATGGCTTCACAAATTATTTTGCCTCTTTTTTAATAGTTATTAATATTATCAATATAAATAAATTGAGCAACAGTTGCTAGTCAAAATAAGCAAACATTCTCCACATCTTTTACAAAAAATTTTAAAGATATATAAAGATATATATGCTGTTTGTATAATATTAAGTTTACAGATATATAATGTTTATATAATATTAAATTTATAGTTTATATAATATTAAATTCATAAAATTATATTATAAAAAGTGAATTATAATATTTCAAAATAGATAGAGCTATATATGGGTCAATAAAATATAGATTTTGTACAACTATTTCATTTATAGAATCCTAAGTTATAGTAATTCCAAATAAAATGATATGTAAAATGTATATATAATTCAAACTATGTAATTAAAAAACAAAGCCTAACCTTCCCAGATGCAGGGTTTCTCCTAAAATGAAGGATGATAAGATAGCAGAGCAAACAGTAGAAACAGGGATGAATGTTGACACAAATACAGGTCCTCTTTTCTGAATGCACCATAGTTGCAAGGTGACAAGAAATGTATTGCCAAAGATTCCCTGCACATGTAAGCAATTTTGGCTGCTTACTTTCCAATTGGTACATAAAATGTGTGAAATGAAATCACTCAAACAAGAGCTTAAATTCTGATATAACCAGGGGATCAATAACACTATTTACAAATCAAGAGCCATCTAAAACAAAATTGTCAATCGTTTAATTAAAAATATAGTACTTAAAATTATAAGGTTTTGCTTTGATGATGAGCAAGTGACGACTCAAAGTTGTCCAAAAAGTTCCAACCAGGACATTGAAATTCATGAGAAATGGATCTGTTGAAATACTCATAGGTCAATGGAAGGACTGGCTCAATGGTCATGGAGACTGGTTGTTAAGGGGAATGGATGGATCAAAGCAGAAATCCATTTGTTTCACTCACCCCAAATATAATGGTCAGAACCCCACTCCAATCCAGAGACCATGATGATGCATCAACACCCTTGTCTAAAGCCATTATCAAGGCAGCAGTTTCGATGGAGCCAAGAAGTGTTGTAAGTGCTGAGAGGGATAATGGAGTTGGATACTGTTTCAATGTCTCAGCCTGCATGCTCACAAACTTTAGTCAGAACTTAATAATACAACTGTTATAATGAGAGACTCATGAATGTTACCCAAGTTTCTGCTACAGTAAGCAAGAAGTAAAAACTACAAAAAAGAGAATGAGAAAATGAAATAGGACGGTCTGTACTATCATATAAGACGACACGATTGTCACAGCCGTTAAGAGGTAAATGCATCCTATAATAGTTTTGTCCGAATTCCCCTCATGTAGAAAGTTAGGGATGATGTTTTGTGAATGAGGGTGTGGTGAAGCCCAAAGCTCGCTTATAGCAGGACCGCGCAGGAAACTCATGGCCATTGCTCCACACACACAAAGCACTGTACCCACAATCTTGATTCAACTGTGAGAACACTTAATGTCTACTTTCTCCATCCTACAACGCAAGGGGAAAAAGGTACCAATTAAACCACAAAACCCAGATATAAAACACAGTTCAATCTTTCAAGAAATGATTACAGAGTACTCACCCTAAACCCCATGCCATGACGAAAATAATTACAGGCACCAACTTGGGCATTGCCGAATAGAAGGAAGGAGACGTTTCCTTCAAGCCCATTAATAACAAGGTTTGAAATGCACACACTCTATAATATAACACACATAAGAAGGGCATTAAAATTCCAATTTTGCATAATTTATCACACTACATAAAAATCTCAGCTACAAATCGACTCACCCACCAAAAGAGAGCAGAATCAATCAAGCCAGCAGAGAGAAATTTAGTTTGGACCTCTTGTTTCTGCATTTTTCCGACAGAAATTTAAACAGATTAAGTAGATATCATCCCCTGAAAGATCTCCAAGCAATATTATATCATCCTCTGGAATATTTCAAAGACAAACCCCAATTGAAACAAAATATTTCACACTTTTTGGAAGAATTTTGTTTAATTCGAGCTCGAGTTGGAGGTCACCGACTATACACACAATAAATGAATGGAAGACAATATTAACGAAAGAAGAGTTTAATTGAAGTATACAGACCTGAAGCGGATGGGTGGATATTGAGACTCTGACCTCCTGCTTGTTCGCCACACAGACCTGAAGAAGGCAGCCAAATTTCCCCCGTCTTGCCTGTGCATTGCGTCCAGGTGAGAGCCATCTTAAAGCTGCTAGACATAATTTATTACCTACAGTGTAAATTTGGTGACATATTAAATCCCAAGCCACGCACGGAGACCCCAAGAATGTGTAGAATGGTGTGGCCTGACTCGTAGCCATACCTGCTAACGTTAATTTATGGGCAAAGGCAGTCACAAATCCCCGATATAGGTGAATTGACATTGCACGGTGGGTGGCAGACTATACTTTGAATGCCTTTATCTCCCTTCATTATCCACTGATAGTCGTTCCATCCTCAACACAACTACTCTCCTTCAATGCTCTTACTTGAATGTTCTATCTACCTACTGCTGAGCGATGAAGAGTTCATCTGTACCATTCACTGCTGGCTGTTGGTGTTGTCGAGGCCAAGTACATCTCTTCTAGGCACCACTTCGACACCATCCCCCACTAACACCTAACCCATACCTATTGAGTAATGAGTGGACTGTATATCATACGCTGGTGATTGAATTGCGCAGGGAAGACGTCTGTGCTACTGGCATCCTTCTGATCAGGATTTTCCACCGAAATAGTCTAATATTTTTAGGCATCATACAGTAAGACTTTTCTGGTGGAATTCTCACCTATAATAGCCTATCGGCTAATTATTATATACAAATCGTGAGAATTTACCAAATAAATGTAAACAACGTGAACTTAATAAAACTATCTAGGCACGGGCCTCTAAATTCTCTATCATTTTTTCTTTGTGTTTTGATAATTAAATAATTTTAATTATTTAATTATTTTCTAAAGTCAGAAGTCTTCTATTAATTAAATAATTTGATTTAATTAATTCATTTCTAATCTTTATTCCTCCTTGATTAATTAAATAAATTTTATTTATTTATTTACGCCACTAATTAAATCCATTTCTTTCTAAAATTATATAAATTTTTATTTATTTAATTTTAATACTACTCTCTACTATAATTAAATAATTATTTTAATTATTTAATCATTCATTACTCTCTTCTCTTATAAATTAAATAAATTTTATTTAATTAATATGTTTCACTCTCTTGAATTTTGAATTAAATCATTATTTAATTCAGAAGGTCCTCTTTGTCACATTCCTCTGTAATTAATTATTCGTTGGCCACCTAAATGAAATAATTTGTATTATTTGATTTCTCCTATCACCTCTTTATCCATGCCATTCTTATCTTCCACATCAAGTCCTTATCTAGATCCATGTCTCAATTAACCTCCACCCTTGATTGAATTATTTATAATTTAATCTCGATTGTCAATACTTATCATTTTCCCTAACCCTAGTCCATACTACATCTGTCATTCTTGGCCATTGATTATTGACATTCAATATTAGCCCTTCATTCAAAATTGTCTTTCCTATAAAAGACCTTTCCATTGTCATTTTTCATCAACATCTTGCTATCTAGAGTCTACATAAGCTTATGTTATCATGCTATCTTGCTATCAAGTCTATCAACATCAAGTCAAGTGAATCTATAGTCATATAGAATATTCAATATTTTTCTTAGTCATTGTCATTATGTCTATTTGCATACTCAAAAATTTGAGGGAAATTATCTTATTCAAGCAAAATGGAGAAGTGTAAAGGAGGTGAATAAATAGTGATATGGAGACATTTTGGTAATATTGTTTTATGTTTTGTCTTTATGCTTATTTGTACTTCATTGTTTATTAGGGTTTGATTTATATGCATTGTCACTCTCTTTTGTCCATCAAACATTTATGTCACTTCATCTATCTCACCCAACTCACTTATGTCCATCCGCATCATAAACATGGATCAACAAGCCATATATCAAGAAAAATATAAGGGAGAAGCTCAAAAATAAAAAATGAATGTTCCCTCTTTAAAAAGAGATCAAGAATTAAAGGACATCTTAAAAAGAAAGGAATATCAAAGTAAGCCCTTTAGTCAAAGCAAAAAGCTATTGGGTGAATCAAAAATAAAAGAAAGAAAAGAATATCAATACAAGTCCTCTAGCCAAACTCAAAAGCTATTGGATGAATAAAAAATAAAAGTCAAAAGTGAAAATCAAAAAAGCATTGATCTCCAAGTATGCATCTTCATCAAAAATCACTGAGGACATCTCTCAAAATCCAAAGACAAGTAGGGAACTCATTGATCCAAAGTCTCCATTTTCATCACTTTCACTCATTCCATGTACATTCCATTCAATCCATTCATATTCACACATCTGTCACATAATTCCATTACCATTGGTGATGTCTTTCAATGTATCTTTGATGACAACTCCTTCACATACTCTAGCTCATTGGTTTTCCAAACTCCTTTTCATCTAAAGTTGGTGACCCACATAGTGTGCACATTAGGGATCATACCATAGCCTCTTTCGTCTGCCACTTTTATCATCTATCATGTTTTCCACTTACATTTTATGTCCATATCATGTCCTTTTTCCAAGCACGGTCAATGCATCGTCATGAATTATCAATTCTACACATAGATTCCAAAGGTCGTGTCATAACCATATAAAAAAAATACAAAATAAAATAATAGGAAAAATAAAAAAAATTCTTACCTTGATGAAAACCTAGCAAATAGGCGTTTTGGTATAACCAAAAAAATACTAAATCAATAAATAAATCAAGAAAATAGTAAAGAGAAATAATTTTTCCAATAGTGAAAACCACTTTGGTGGCGCTTTCAATAAGTACCATGGTGAAAACCTAGAAAATAGGGATGATGTGTAGTTGACTTTGCTCCATTGTCTACCATCATTTCAATATGACTTTTCTCCATCATTCACCCATCCCATACCACCCATAATAATGACAAATTGTCATTTTCATAACTTTGAATGATTGACATCATGTGTCTTTTTACCTTCTATAAAGCCTATCCCATTTCACCCCTAATAAATTGGTCTTATACATGACTAGACGCAAATAATTGACCTACATCATCCTTGGACCCTACACTTACTATTAGATGTCGCTTTCACTCAAAAAGACAAAAAAATAAAAAAACCTCAAAAAGACAAAAAAATCATGAAGCTTCAAAAATTAAAAAAAATAATAAATTCTCAAAAATCCAAAAAATCAAAACTTGTCAAAAAATAAAAATATCATAAAACTTGCAAAAATCCCAAAAACAAAGTCGGTATCAAGTCATTTCAATCCAGTCTAGTCGAACTATGTTGCTTATATGACTAAATGTAGGCAAGGACATCTGTCGATGTGCCCCCGAGGTATTAGGTTAGTCTTCTTAGGTTTGGTCAAATAAAATTATGACTTAGTCCTTTGTAGATAAAACAAAGTCATGGCATGTCAAATTATGAGGTCTATACACATTGTTACATAGGCAAGGCCATTTGTTGATGAGCCCCAAAGGCCACCTAGGTTGGTCCTTTAGGGTTTTTCGCATTAGTCATAATAAATCAAACATTGTCAATTTAGACATAAATAATCATTAAAATATCAAACAAGCCATGCATCAACAAGGCAAACAAGTCAACAAAGTCAATTAGTCAAACCAAAAAAATTGTAAAAACAACCAACAATATTAAACCAACCTAAAACACTAAGCTAGTCAAACTTATGTCTTATACAGGATGTGTCCTTCCTGAAATCGGACATAGTCATTATGTTAAACTCAGTCATTTGTCTTATACAGGTGGTCACATGATTGAAACAAGAATTTACATCTTATACAACATGTTTCCTCTTCTGAAACCAGGTCTTGTCAAATAGTCAACCCGTCAATCACCCAATCAACTAAACATCAAACAATCACATTTTGGAAAAGACTCTAAATGGTTGTTGACCTTGTGGTCTATTTTATCTTATATTTTTCTTGATTTTTCTTTGAGTCAGGTTACTAGCATCCTCGAGGATATCCCATGAAGGATTTAAAGGAGCGATGATGTCTCATGACTCTTTTATTTGATCATTGTTTGTGGATTGTCTTGGCAAAAAGACTAGGGAAAATTTTCCCCTAGTATGAGTTAAGACATTCTTTGTCTGTGACTATGTGTTTTGGCAAGTGGATGACCTTGCAAACTTTGGTATATATCATACCATGGTGTTTTTTTCCTATTTCTTTTATTTTACTGTCCAATGATGGTTAAATGCATGGCCTATTGTTTATTTGGATAAATATTGAAGTTCTTTCTTCATACTCACATCCATATCTTCCATGCTTACATTTCTTCTATCCATTTTCTCTTATCCATTTCGAGAGAACACTCATGTTCTTTGAATCTGCATGTCCTCTCTAGGGGGCATACCACAATCCTGCTCATCATACATTTTCATCGTGTTTACATTAGGGCATATTTTTGAATTAAATTTATTTGACACAATGCAATAAACTCCATTGTATTAAAGAGGGGCAAAATGTAGACACTAAAAATTGTCCTAGGCCTACAACTTCTAAATTCTCCATCATTTCCCCTTATGTCTTTGATAATTAAATAATTTTAATTATTTAATTAATTCATTTCTAATCTTTATTCTTCCTTGATTAATAAATAAATTTTATTTATTTAATTACATTACTAATTAAGTCCTTTTCTTTCTAAAATTAAATAAATTATTATTTATTTGAATTTTATACCTCTCTACATAATTAAATAGTTATTTTAATTATTTCATTATTCATTAATTTCTTCTCTCATAAATTAAATAAATTCTTCAATTTTATAAAATTTGGTCCACTCTCTTCATTAGTTAATTCAAAAGGCCCTCCTTTCACATTCCTCTATATAATTAAATATTTTTTTAATTATTTAGTTATTCATTGGCCACCTAAATTAAATAATTTTTATTATTTAATTTCTCTTGCCACCTCTTTATCCGTGCCAATTTTATCTTCCACATCAAGTCCTTATCTATCCATGTCTCAATTATTCTCCACCCTTGATTGAATTATTTATAGTTTAATCTTGATCATCAATCCTTATGATTTTCCCTAACCCTAGTCCAAACTATATCTTTCATTCTTGGTCATTGATTATTGACATTCAATCTTAACCCTTCATTCAAAATTGTCTTTCCTATAAAAGACCTTGCCATTGTAATTTTTCATCAACCTCCTACTATCTAGAGTCTACATAAATCTATGTTATCTTGCTATCTTGCTATCAAGTCTATCAATATCAAGTCAAGTGCATTTATAGTCATTTAGAATCTTCAATATTTTTCTTAGTCATTGTCATTAGGTCTATTTGCATACTCAAAAATCTGAGGGCAATTATCTTATTCAAGCAAAATGGAGAAGTGCAATGACGGTGAATCAATGGTGGTATGAAGACCTATTGATAATATTGCTTTATGTTTTATGTCTTTATGTTTATTTGTACTTCATTTTTTATTAGAATTTGATTTATATCCATTATTGTCTAACCTTGATAATTTTAACCCTGAGTACAAACACATTATGAACCCTTTAATGCATGTCATTTTCCGTGAATGACAAGTATCTTTGATATACTATCCTATAATTACCATAGACTACATCTAAACCTAACAATCACATCACAATTGTAACTCCAAAATTGTAATAACAAACTTCAAAATGATTAATGCACAGTTATTGAGATGATTATTAGACGTTTCGAGCATGTCATAATTTCAGTTCATATCAGAATTAAGGGATATTTTCCAAAGAAATAAGGATGATATAAAGATGGGATGAAATCCCCTTTGGTGCTACTTCCTTCGTATAGCAAATATTGCTCAATGTTTCAGGGCTAAACTTGCTCTAATTTTCTCTACCATAATTGCATGGCCCCCATGTAAATCTAACTAGCATTTCACAATTATTAATCTAAAATGATAATAACAAAATTCAAAATAATGAATGCACAGTTACTATGATGATCATTAAAAGATTCAAGCATGTCACAATTTCATTTGATATCAGAGTCAAGGGCTATTATCCAAAGCAATACAGATGGTATAAAAACAGCATCAGATCCCCCTTTGGTGCTTCTCATATAACAAGTATTCCTCGAAATTTCAGGGCTACCGCCAATAGCTAACATGCCAGCAATGATTCCCATCAAGAACTAGTATTATGGATAACCAAAAAGATTAAATCAATGAAATTACTTTGGTGCAGATACTTACCCCCAACCTTCTGTTGTAAATATAAAAAGCAAATAACTTGATCTCCACTTTCACCAGATGTTCTCTTGCACCAAAAACTCTTGAGATTAAAGACATGACATGGAGGATCAAAGATATAAAGAAACATGATGCCCAAACTTTATGTCCATATCTTGTTCAGTCAGATTCATGTTGGCATGCCAATAAGTCTCTTAATGTCGTACAAATACAATGTGATATTCACAAGTTCTTTGAATATGCTAAGTATCAAACAAAAGCGTTTAAGCCACATTTCAGTAACTTAATGATACCATAAAGTGCATAATATCTGCAATAGCCATAAAGTGCAATAAAAATTGCATTCTAAGAAATGAAGTTCTAAATTGAAATGAATCTTGTATACAAAATTTAAGGGTCTGAGGATGCATACCTTGTCTAGTTTCAATCTAGTTCACTCTTTCCACTAAAAAGAGGCCCTTTTGCTAAAAGTTTTGCTATTATAAAGCCCGCAAACCACACATGTCAATAGTTGTTGAGTACTTCTTGTCTCCCAAAAGAAGTTTCGGTGCTCTGCACAGATTGAAATCACAAGTGAACAGTCAATAATTTTCATTTTGTTTAGGATAAACAAATCAAATATGAACTAAAATCTAAAAAGAATATAATAAGAAGCATTTAGCATGTACATATTTACTATACTATTTTTTTTTTAAATCATTAAAAAAGTAGTTATCTCGGTGAACTTATAGAAAATGATAAACATGACACATGCCTAAAATCAGGTACTAATAAAGTTTAGAACATCAAAGTCACCATACTTGTACCATAAGGTAACAACCAAGTGTGTGTAAGTTTTCAAAGGATTGCCATATTGACGAGCCAAACGATTTAAGTCACAAACCTTTAATTCTCCCTTGTTGGTAATTAAAAGATTTGATGTCTTCAGATCCCTGTCCAAGACAAAATGTAAGATTTATTATTAAAATCATGTATCTCATAAGTACATGGTGGACCAAATATATAAAGCTATATTTCAACTTTAAGTTCATGTAAATAATGCCATAAAGAAATAATAAAAAGATAAAATATTAATACTAATAGATATATAACACAACAGAAGGTCCAAGGGGGCTCCAAAGTAAAACTACTTGTGCCAGCCAATCTGTTGTGCTCTAAAGTTCTCTAACAATTTACCTCTCTCTCCCTTTCTCTTCCCATATATCTCTATCTCCCCTTACTTCCTTCTCTCTTTTTCTATCTACCCTTATTTCTCTCCCTCTCTCCATCGCTATTTACCTATCTCTAATTCTCTTTGTTTGTATGTCTCTAAGTTGTCTCTCTCTCCCTCTCTTCCCCTCTCTATATCTCCTTATATCTCTATCTCTATCACTCTATCTCACCATCTATATTTCTCTATCTCTTTGTCTCCCTCTTCCTCTATATATGTCTATCTCATCCTCTCTATCTCTTCCTCTCTATCTCACTATATCTCTCTCTATATTTATCTCTCCATCTCTCTCTCTCTCTCTCTCTCTCTCTCT
>VDFB02050174.1:0-49872 GCA_007258455.2 Sequoia sempervirens | reverse complement strand
AGATAATATTTAAATATCTTATATATTAGTAATATATATATATATATTAACTAAAATATAGAAATAATATTTAAATATATTATACATAATAATATAATATATTATATATTATATAGTTTTGTAAGAGATTATATATTAAATTATAAATAATATTGTATATTCTAAACTAGATATATTAACATAAACTATAAACTATAAACTATTTAAAATTCATATATAAACCAAATCGTATATTCTAAACTAAATATATTAAAATAAACTATAAACTACAAACAAGATATATTGCATATGTTAAATCATATGTTATAAAGTCTTGACATTTTTTAAAATGCTATGTAAACAAATTGGATATCGGATATATATCCGATATCCAATTCAAATCGGATATCCGATTCAAATTGGATATCCGATTTAAATCCAATATCCGATATGTCTAACACAAAATTCATTACCTAGGGAATAGGCTTGGGTTTGCTTTGGTATTTGGTTAGGAGATGCCAATACTAAAAAGTCAACACAAAAAGCGTGTTTAACAACTTACCTTGTTTTTCTGGACTTTGCCCATGTGGCTGACGACTTTATTTTTAGCCAAAATTGATAAAATGAAAAGGGTTTGTAGAGGATATTCTCAGCTTTTTTCCAATATAAATTATGCTTTATTTTGAATTTAATAGATTATTATTATTCATTTTCTATTAGAATTATGACTAAAGTCCTGATTGATAGGCTGATTGTAAAACATCTATAACTTTCAAATGGTATCATATTTTTTGAATCGAAACATGCATGACATACTATAGGATTAAAAAAAAATTTGAATTTCATGAAGTTTTGACCAAGTTAAGGTGGTCGATTATACGAAGCTTTTATATTTTAAAAATTTGTAATAAAAATTCATAATTAATTATTTACTTGGAAAAATTACAAAAAAATATGCACATCCGACATGAGTTCTCTACTTATATCTAAAATTTCATAAAAAAATATTATCATTTTATTATGGTTAGGGTGGTTAGACAGACACCTACTTATTTTTTTCCGAAATTTAAGTAATACTGCATTGAAATTTCAAATTTTCACCAAATAGATTTTGTTTAAAAAAAAATAAACCTAGTAGTTTAGAAACTACATTCAATTTCCCATAGATTCTATTCTTACATGTTTTTGAAATAATATAGATAACTTATTCAAATTTTTACGTCAAGCTGCCTAACTCTAATTTTTCTGAATTTTCATTGCCACTTAAGGGCCTGTTTGGCCCATCATGATCCTGCACATACCCCCTACTTTAGGAAGCATTGAAGGTGGAAGGACAAAGTGTGCAGGAGAGTGTGACTTAGTTAAGCAATCAGAGCAGAAATGACAAATCCGCATTCCCCCCCTAAGGCTTTGAAATCAATGGCTTATACAAATAATGTGGATAGCGTTAAAGAAAAAGAGGTAAGCAGAATAAAACCCACACCTTTCTTTTTGATGCTTATGGTAGGAGATAAATTGTTGCACAATAATATGATTGATTTAGGAGCTAGCACAACCATTATGCCCAAACAAGTGGTAGATGCCCTAAAAATCTAGTGCGAGCCCCTTGAAAATGGAATTATGCAACTTGATGGAAATAAATTCCTAACTATTGGTCGGATAAGGGATCTTTCCCTGACCCTCTTCTCCTTCCCAAGCCAGACGGTCACTCAGGAAGTACTAATAATTGACATTCCACCAGTTTTCAGAATGTCCTTATCAAGAGATTTCACCGCCAAACTTGGCGGAAACGTGGCACTTGAATAGTCCCACTTGATATTGTGAACCAAACATGGAGCAATGATGAAGATTATGTTTGAATCCTTGCATTCTGAACATATTGCAGATGATGCAAATCTATACTTTAGATCTAATGATACCCCACATTTCCACCAGGAGAGGTGCTATGTGGAAATTCCTACATAAGAAGAAGGTACAAATGAGTGGATTTTGGAAGAAGAGATGCTGCTAAATTAGTTCACTAATTTTGATCCATTTGGTAACTTCTGCGCAATAGGGCTAAGTGCCTATGTGATTTTTGACAGAGATCAGGCCTGTCTAAAACTAATGAAGAGTTCGAAAGAGCTTGATGATCTATCTTATAATCATGTGTGGATCGTACCCTTTGATGGTGTCAAGTGTAATGTTGGCCCCAAAAATAGTGCCCGATTGATATTTCCGATGGGATCAAAGTACCTCAGAGCTTATTGTTTTTCATCTCCATGCTCTGCTAGTGGGATTGGACATGAAGTATTGGTCCACGAATTGGATCTAGCAGAACAAATAGGTGCAGGTGTGAAGCAAGCTGTCAAAAATTTAGAATTGATAGAAAACCAGATCTACAGGAAAGTAACCACAACAAATACAAGGCTAAGATGCCAAGTACTGGATATGAGGGACCTCATCAAAAGTGTTGAAGCTTTTGGCATGCAAGGAAATTCCTGACCTCAAGATGGCATCATCTGTCAGACGTTTCTTATCATAACACACTCAGAATCAATTTTTGACCCGACAAAGAAAAAATTCTCCACGGTTTCAAGGGATTATAGCAAGCTTATTGTTGGAAAAAGCAAAAAATCAGTAGTTAACATAAAGACCTCTCACAGGAATAAAAGAAAGCTAAAAGAATTATGATAGAGATATGATCTCAAAGGGTATGACCCGAGTATAATCCAATCGATGTCTTCCTTAGACAAAGGGCCCAAGCCAGCTGAGCATAAACATAGGATAATCCACTCAAGGGAAAGCTTCTTGGAAATATAGGTCTCCATCAAATGGGGAAGAATTTTGTTAGATAATCATTATTCCTCAGCATTGATGTGACAATTCTCCCAGGTTTTAACTAGGTCAGAAATCTCGTCATTGATACATAAGTCCTTAAGGGACAATAAAGTCTTTATAATGGGATCTGACCGACTAGGGACGATGTCTACCACCAAGTGGAGAACATTGATACACTCAAAACCAGAAAGTTTTGACACAGTTCAAAGCTTAAAATTAAACATAAGTTTTCTTTTGGGTAAATCTAGCCTTACCCAAGGATTCACACCAGATTTCATGAGATTTCAACCTTGTTTACCCTGATGAGAAAAGAGAAGGCGTCTTTCCAACAAACTCCCAAGGGCATAGTGGTTATCAATCGACTATAGAAGAAAGAACAAAAAAATGAAGAGCATCCCATTACGCTCCCCTCAACAAAGCAAAGGAGGAAAAATGTGCAAAAATATATCACAAAAGGAAAATTTGATAAGATTTTAAGGGAAATAAGAGCCATTCTAGGTCTTCCCAAAAATGTCACACCTTCTAGTGCCAAAGAGCCGGTAGAATCACAAGGGTCAAATTTTGTTATCAAATACAAGGTTTTTCCGAAGACTTCATCATGTTATGATGTGAAAAGGGGATAGTTCAACTAAGTCAAACCTTAAGAACCTAATTGTATCAATACAATGTGTTGGATTGGCCCCTCAAAGAGATGGGCACAATCATAGACGAGTTTCCCCATCGATGAATCAAATTACCCACAAATCGACCCTAAATTTTTTTGAGTACAAATTGGTGTACAAAAACTCTGCAAAAACCCTGAGGCTGAAAAGAGATAGGGAAATCACCCATGGAGCTACAATTTACCAATTTCAAACAATCAAATGTTGTTTTGATGAAGACAATTCTTACCCAAAAGAAGGTTTAGTGCAAGAGTACCACAGACTTGCTGCGAAGCCAAGACAACCGATTAATTCCAAAGTGCTGCAGAAGGGAATTTTTGAAAACAACACATTCAAAAAGGTGAAGGCATACAAACTCAAAGAGATATTTTTAGATGTACTGGTGAATGGTATGTATCTAAGAGTTTCTAGTAAAAAACACACAACTCTTTTAAAAAATTTAACAGCTATGTACCATATGTAATTTTTTTATAATTATTTCAAAATTTTTAGAATAAGGCCTAAAATAACACAAGGGAAAATAAGAGCTATACTATATTATGTTTATCCAAAAAATTTACAATACAGTATGTAGCCTGAGGCTCAAAAATATCATTTAAAGCCCTCTCGAGCAAAACCCAAAAAGTGAAGCAAAACAAAAGCTGTCAAAATGGAGGCAATGATCAGATAGTTTTTTTTTTTGCCTCCAATAGAAAAGAACAAAGGGATTCGTGCTTGGCTTCTACTTCTTTTTTTTCTTCTTCTTCTTCCTTCATCAGACAGTTTGCAGGCAAGGGAAAAAAAAACACAACACACGTCAGCCGCACGGTGCAGACCCAGGGTCTACTCATTGCAAAGTTGCACTAGGTAACTAAAATGATTTTTCTAGGAAATCCTCGAATCTTTCTCCATGCCGTGCTCCTGTAGAAGGAAGGTGGTCATTGGATGAGAAGAGCAAGGGTGCACCTCCACGTCCATGACTATGTGAAAGCCAGTCAGGAAAGGAAACCAGGGTATGTCCACCCTAAAGTCCAAGAGCCTGCAGAGGTCCATGGCGCTTGGAATGTAGACGCTTGGAATGGCCACTTGCATTATTTCACCAAGCCCTTCCATCAGAGAGGTTTCAAACATATGGAATAGTGCAATTATCATGGGCTTGGCCACACCTAGGTCTAGCAGTGAGTCCACGAAGTGAGAGAGCACATTAAAATTTCTCCATAGTTGTTTCTCATCGGTAAGGTAGTTTGCATCAATGACCCAATTGAACGTAGTCATGATCAGGGGGTCACAATTCTTCACCAAGAACTTGATACGACTGTCAGTAATCACTCTCACAAAGCAATTCTGCGGTCTCCATGGAAGGAGCCAAATAGGGGTGCCCAGACTAGCAAACATTGCAATAGTAGTGAAAAATGGTGGAGAAGGAGTAGGTGGAAGGCCAACTAAGTTAGAGAACTATATGTTTGAATAAATGTAACAACTATATGTTTGAATAAATGTAACAAAAGGTGGTGTGGCTATATATAGAAAAAGCTAACAGAGAAACTTTTCCAATGGGACGTTTATTTTTGGGTGGATGACAATGAAATTTTTTGAGGCAGAGCAGGGAAAGGTTGGAAAATCATATGGAGGATCTTCCAAAATGCCTTGAGAAATAAATTTGGGCACTGGGGAGTAAATTCCCTCATACGCTAATGGTAGATGTGTGTCCTTTCCATCATCAGTGCCAACCTGTTCACTAATGAGGAAAGACATGGATTAACATGCTAAGGCTCTGAAAAATGAATGAAGATCTCTTTTCAAAAGGTACCTAGTGTCATCTCGATACGCTCCATATGACAAAAAGTGTGCCTTTCAACGTAATTAATTAAGGGAAACAAGAGACAACAAAAGGAATGTACTAATTCCATTTTCACATTTTTTTTGGCTTTCCCAAGGGATACGAATCTCCCATCCGCAAGTATTGCCCCAATGGAAAAATTTAATGAGCCATCGATAGTAGCAAACTCATAATTGCATGCAAAGGTCTAAAATTAATTGCACTCAAAAGCAAGTTAATTTTAGTAAGGAAAAATGGTTTTTGTAACCAGAGAGTTTTTGTATCACTTTCAAGCAATCATGGTAGAAGTATCTGCCTCTAGTAGGTAGGCCGAAGCAGGAAACAAAAAACCTGGTTATGCAGATATATTTGGGCATTACACATTTTCTAATGCCCTAGCTCTAGAAGAATGACCATTTGAACGCTGCAGGAAGCTTCAACCTAACAAACACATTTTGAGGGAGGCAATTCAACATATAATTGACAATGTTTATGACCCTCACTTATCCATCAACCCTAAAACTCTTAGGGAAGGTGCTTTTTCAGAGGATGCTAGGCCATGAGTCTATAGAGGGTTTTTCATTTCAGCTTTGGAATAGTGGCCTACCACAGTTTGTGCTACCTACTATTCATCCATGCTCGGAGCTATTCGACGCATGCACAAAAAGGTTTAATAGAAATATAGAGACTGTTGAGGGTCATGGGGTCAAGATCACCATTTTGGCCCAAGCTATATAGGATATGTTGTGTATCCTTATGGGTTGAGGTGCAGGCCTTTTTAATGAAGAATAGATGGATGTCCTGGGGGAAGATATGTTCAGGAAAACAAGTTTTTATGAAGATGAAACAAAGGAATGACCACAAAGAGGACAAATTTGCTGACCTCTATCAAGAAGAAAATTCAAGAAGGATACATAGTCTATGTTCTCAATGTTGGCCTGGGTTAACCCCTTCTAGTTTTCCCTAGGCCTTGCGCTCAAAAGTGAGAGAGTGTAGAGATGCTACGCTTTTGCTGAAGTAATGGCCAAAAATATGAAGCTACAGTTGAGAAACTATAGTATGGAGTCGAAGTTCAGGTATTCTTCCATCCTAGTTCATTTATTGTTGTATCAAAATTTTGAGTGGCTAGGGAGAAATGTGTCAGTATCTAGGACAAATGAGAGATGTTATATGTAGCCAATTTCTGTGTGGATCCCCATGTTTTCAAGAATAGGAGATTACTATATGTTTGTAGATTATTTTTTGAGACCAATGCTACAAGATTTACTGCCTTGCCTCATTGGCCATTTTCTCAAGAAGTTATAGAATGGATAGAACATCCACCTATCCCAATGGATTACTTTCTCAACAAATATTTCACCTTCGTCATGTTTCATGGTTTCCCTGGGAAAATTTTTTGACTCCCCAAATTTGTGACAGACAAAAATTTTGTGTTGGAGGCTTGCCGACAAGTATCCATTGTCAATAGGATTTATGGTGTGGGAAGGAATAAAGCAAAGCTTTTCGATCTTCCCCTTATGATTCCAAAGGGTCAAGTGGTATTAAGCAAGCAAAAAGAGAAGGATGAGATCCAAAATCATTTGGTTGCTCTAGGATTGGTCCTCATTTGTGACAAGTGGAATTATAACCCAAATGGGCATTTCAACTTAAGGCATGAGTTCATGGAGTATTTCCAAAGAAGGAGAAATCCTACCCAATGGAGTGCAGAAATATACATCGACCTGGCCCATATACTAGAGGAATGACTAAGATGGCTAAGTTTTTATGAGCCCTAGGGACAATACTAGATAAATCTCCCAATGATAAAATCTCTTAATGCACAATTGAGGCATAAGGGATGGTCGAAAAGAAAGAAGGCACACTTTTGGAGGTTCCAACAAGAGATGAGGAATCTGGGTGTTTTGTTCAACAACTTCCAACTTGATGAAGAGTTTGAAGACACATATGATAGGGAAGATGATTCTGACAATAGCAATCCTGAGACAAGCCACAAAATTGAAGAGGAATAAGTTCCACTCCTAATTCCTAGACCTTGGGAACCCGACAATCGAAGAAATTCAAGACTAGGGGGTTCACAACCTCCATCCACATCCCAAGCCTGAAGCAAAGGAAAGGAGGCTTTCCAATCTCCAAAAAGATCCTCAGTGGCCATTGATGTATAAATATCAGAAGACTCCCCCAGAAGGAGATCAAAATGTGATGGCTCTAATTGTGTGAAGTGGAGGAAGATCCAAGACTTAAGTACCCTTGATATACTGATGCATCAGGAGGAAGAAGTGGAGTTCGTCTTGTGGAATATTTCATCTACTGTAGCTTAGGTAAGTTTTTCTCCCCTTCTTCCTATTTTTGCAGCTCTAGAACCCTAGTCTCTTCCTATTGAAATAAATTCCCCATCTTCGGTTCCTATACTAGTAGCGATAAATGCAACCCCTGGCATTGAAAATGAACTTGCTGAAACTCTTCTACACACCAAGAAGGCATCATCCACCATAACTACTATTGTATTGTTGGTTGCTTTGTATGAAGCCCCCATTGTGTTGGAAAACATGCCTCAAGCTTATTGACATGAAACTCTTGTAAGGGAAAAATTGGTGAGACCCTCTGGAAGTCTTACCGACTAGCAGTTGTGTTCTAAACTTTTGAAGTGCTCAGATCACCGAGACTTTGTTTTTGTCTTGCTGATGGGAGTCATCAGCAAGGCATTTCGATCACTGTGAAAGTTCTAACTCTTTCCTCCTGGGGAGTTCTCTTGCTAACAGGTTGGTTCCTATTAGACATTAGGGAGAGGAATGAACTTTCATAATGACTCATTCCAATAGAGTATGTCTCGCTAAGGTTTTACACATAGGTGACAGATGACATCGGGGAGACTCTTGGCTAACAGGTTTGCATTCGGTAAGAACTCTTGCTGATGGACATGGTCTCACCAATAGGCTGGTGCATTCGATATGACCTCTTGGCGATAACGTTTCTCTCTCTGATTGTTCTGTACTCGGTATGATGTCTCGCCGATAGCGATGGTCTCACCGATAGAGCTACATGAGTTGAACATTGGTGTGAAGTCTTAGCAATATTTTTTGTCTCGCCAATGAGTATGTTTTCCATATGAGCTCTTGTTGATAGCACTTGTCTTGCCAACATATTTGTATGATGAAAATTGGTGTAACACAAGGTTCTGGAAGACTCTTAGCGATAGTGAAACTCTTGTCGATAGATCTGCACAAGCTGGATTTGTGTTTGGTATGATGTCTCACCGATAGCAGTGGTCATGCCGATGGTTTTGTGATTGAGCATTGTGGGATTGGGGAGACACAGCCCAGTGTCTCACCAACATACGACACAGTTTGAATGCCTTGAACGTATTTCTATCCTACATTGTCTGTTCTAAGCCAATCAGAGAAGTGAAATGTGAACTGTTAGCAATTGGACTATTGTGACCATTCCTGTGTGGAAGATGAATAGATTGTGAGGAGAACAACTATGCTCTGGCAATGGCGGATGGTGAAGTACAGTGTGAGATCATGAAGTTTTGCTCGATTGAACATGAATTATTTTGTGTAAGCTCATTGGATGTTTCTGAGATAATTTCTATACAAGGTTGATTAGGAAATTATGCTGCTATAAATTGACATCAGAAAGTGAAGTCTGTACTCTGTATGTAATTTTGTTTACTATAATACAAAGAGGCTTTTCTTGGTGTGGTGGGTTTTTCTCCCGTAAGGGTTTTCCCACATAAATCTATTGTCTAATTGTGTATGCTCATTTCTCTATTATGTTATTTCTTTCATGAGTATCTTAATTGGACTGTAATTGAAAAATTTAAAAGTCACCTTTGCATTCTTCCCTGAGGTTTTGATGTTAGGAGAGTTTGTTCTGCACCTAAGCTTTCCTTACACATTGAAATCACCAAAACTATAGATTTTCCCATTACTCCTAGCCCATCTACTTTCGAGAAGGTACCTCTCCATCTGCCTTTTCCTTCTTTTGCCCCTATTGTTTCTTCCCCTTCTCCTTTTGGCGTTCCCACTTTTTCTATGATCACGTTGCCATTTATGTCTCCTCATGATCATGTATCTGAAGTCTCCCCTACTGTCACCTTGTTTAGACTACCCCCTGGTGCCCCCATCATAGCTCAATCTATTGATGTCCCTCAAACTCTTCAAGGTCATTTTGACGCCACCAAATAGGCCTAAAAGACTAGGAAGTTGAAAATGTTGTCAAAGAGTGCTGAAATTCCTACCACCAAGAGGATTGAAGCTTGTTTTAATGAAGAGAAAAACTCACTTCTTATCACCACAATGAGGCCTCTAGTTTCCAAGCCCAAAGGGAAAATTCAAATGGAGGACTATGAAATTCATGCCATGGGTCTGGATCTGAGTGAGACTCTCCCACGCGATAAAATGATCCTAGCCAAAGCCACACAAAAGGTGGTATATGCTGATTATGAATGATTGGATAGGAAATTAAGGAAGTGCAAGGTTGAGTTGGAAAATGTGAAAGGGACAATGAACATGCTACAGAATGAGGTCCAAGCCAAAGATGTTGAAAGATCCATGTGAAACAAATTCAAGGCCAACAAGAAGAAATTTCCAAGTTGCTTGCACATACCTAAAATGAACAGGTTCGTCTTCGTGTCGAAAATGAAAAATTAAAGAAATATTTGGCTAATTCTAGATCTTGAAATGTTGATTATCTACAAAGAGTCCAGACTAAGGTGGAGGAGTAAAGACAAGAATTTAGAAGACTAAGCTCTGAGTTGGAAAATGCTCTTCGAGAGAAAGGTCAAATAGAAGAAGATACTAGAGTAAGAGAGGCTCATTGGAACCAGGAGTTAACTATTGCTAGGAGGTATGGATCCTTCTCCATAATGAGAAGGTTAGTGGCTATGCATTGAGAGTAGATAGCAGTAGGTGTGTGTGTATTGGGACCCGCCTTACAGTTCTTAAGGGACGTACGGGAGCTAAATGCCAAAGTTGGTTTGATGGCTGACCATTTCATACAAACATGTTCACCCTAGGTGGTAGACTCCCAAAGTTTTATTTCCAAATTAAGTATTGCCCTTTATCAGGTTCTTAGAAGAGTGGGAATTCCTGATCAAAGGGTTTATTATCAACTACCACCTAATTGCAGGAAAATGCAAGGATCATCAGATGATTTTCAACAAAAGAGTCACCGAGATCAAAAAGGATTTCACCATCTTGGTTGGTTTCGGGTTGCCTCCTCTTCTCTCCTTAGATGAAGAAGTGCTAACGATGGAGCAAATCAATGAGGCAATTCGACGTAAGATTCAGGCCATTGTTGAACTTCCAAGATCAAATGTTGTACCCACGGTGGATGATTTTGAGCACAAAATCTATCCTCTTTCTTGGCTCTATTATCACTTGGGTGTAATCTCTTCCAGATGGGGTGCCATCTCTTTCAAGGATATTCTTAATCTCGATCAAACATATAGATAGATTTAGACCCTCGTTTTACCAACCAATGCAGATTGGGAGTCCTAGAGAGCCATTTTCATCAAACTCCAGGAACAACCAAAGGCCTAGGTTCAAATCTTCATAGAAGCAAAGACCCCTATGAGTTGCCAGAACTGTAAAGGTTTTTTTTTCCTCAGCCATTTTATTTTTGAGTTTGCATAAACATCTTTAGTGTCAGGTGCACCTACGCTAAAATGAAATATTGAAAAGGTACGCAATGCACCATGTGGTGGCTGCACAAATTTTCCCTTTTATTTTATTTTTAGGAGTTTCAGGACACGTGTTTGCTTGTCAAACATTTCCCTGGGAGCTATATTTACAAGCTCGAGAGTTTTGGCCCTACTGACACATCATCTCCTTGTCATGGGTTATCTACATTGCCTATGAAGATATCTAATTGGGGAGTTTGTCTAAGTTGGTTAGATTTTCTTTTCTTCTCTTAGTTTTTGGGATGCAAGTTTTAAGACGACACCTCACAGTAAAGTAATCAATCAATTGTGTCTGTTGTCAGGTAGTTGCTTCTAGGATCTAATAGTATTTGGGTCTTATCTTTGCTAAAATATCTAGAGAACATTAATGCAGTAGCTAAGGAGTTAATGTAGAGATCTTTTGCAGCCTAACCAAGAGTCTGTGATTGGATCGTGTGCTATCAACCATCAACACCTGGTAGTCATTATTTCTAGTTTGAGGCGGTTTTTTCTTTCTTTAGTGGCTATAAAAGGAAGGAGATGACACCATAATGAATGATTTTTTTTGGATTAAGATTTAGAATTTTGATCTTTTCAGAAAAATGATTTTTTCAAGAGGAAATTGTTTTCTCTCAAAAGAGCAATTGTTTTCCTTTTTAATTTTCTTAAAGTTTATGAACTACATTTCAAAAGAAATTTATAGAACTACTTTATTCTAGAAAATTATATCCATTAAGGTTTAAACTATTATCGGATTGGCATCCGACCTTTGTTGCAAAGTTCAGTTTTAATTAAAGCACGAATTGTTGAGGGGAATTTTTGAGACTGTGCATGTATGGCCTTTTTCAAGCTTTCTTTCTTTATATTATCATTTTTGAATGAAACTTTGTGTCTTGCAAGCTATATTCTGATGGTTTAAATAACATATTTCTATGCTTAATGCTTGTGTTGTGGAATAGCAATTTTGAGAAAAATTAGATTATGTCATTGGAATTTTTCATTATCTTTGAAGTTGTTATTTTTCTGTGCTATGCTGTATTAGGAGACAAGGTTCTTATAATTTCTAAATATTATTCTTTTAGTCTAAGGATTTTTTTATGTTTGATTGGACCTCAATGAACACTTCCTATGGAAAGATTTTAAAGTCTGCACTGTGATTGAAGTTAGCCTTTGCTATTCATTCGATCTTTCCAACAATGAAGGGTTGTGGTGTTTTGTGTCCTTTATATCAATCATAGGAATAATTTGAGTTTGAAATGTTGTAAAATCTTTGGTGTATTTCCTTTCATGTTTTATATTTACATTTCTCTTTCTTCCTTATCTCAAAACCCCAAAAGAAGAGCTGACTTTCTATAAAAATCCCTAGAGGTATTCAGTGAAACACAATTTTTCCCCCACTTGCTGAATTTACCATAAGACTGTTGTGTAATGCCCCGCCACGCAACCCTAGAGGAAGTTGCAATTCACTACTTAAATGCACCAAGTTTTTTTTTTTGTTTAAGTACAAATAACATGTAAGATGAATACACATTGCCAATAACCTCTAAGGCCACGAGACAAAGATTACTTTATAACCCAAACAACAACAAACATTAATATAAACCGAAACATTAATCACTTAAGGAAATGAGACAACATACATACCATACAAGATAAATTACAACGAAAGATAAGAAATACCAAACGATTTCAATTAACAATATTTAAACAATAAGATTACAACACTCATTCCCCGAATGAGGTAATTCCAACAAAATGATTACATATTACAAATTCCACCTCGATAACAACTGAGGGGTAATAAAATACAATAAGAACTAAGAGAACAAGGCATGAGAAGAAATTGATTCCCACAAGCTCTCCAGATGGAAATCACGAACACACGAACATGAAGAAGAACCAACAGATTTAAGATGCACGCCACCCGACCACGTGGAATCCAAAAGGTTCCACTCCCTCTGTGCTAGGAGATAGTAACCAGGAATTCCTACACAAGACCATCTACCACTAGGCATGGGCCACACAAAACTGATGCGAAATAAACACAAGACCTCATCACATGACTGAACGGTCATACATACAACTCTAGGTATGACTCACACAACACTGTCATAGGTTACATTGCTTCTAGACATAGAATAGATGAAGAGTGTCACAAATATCAAATACACACTGTTGACTTAGGAAGAGTGTCATCGCATAGCTCGTCAAGGGATATCCTATGGGAATCTTCCTAGGCCCTGACCCCCACTCCATGGGTTATCCTGGTAGCCTCAGCCAAAATCCCGGCACCAATGCTTACTCATGCGGAACTAAATACCTCTCGTGAAGATGAGATAGATGATCTTACCATTCCAGGCCTTCCCATCTCATCCAAAGTCTACAACAAGCCCTTGGGTCCATGAGCGAGGCATACTTAATCTTGTTTAATGTTTGATGCAACCTAAGCTTCTAAAAGTTTAATTTAGTTATCACTGAATTAACCAACTTACAAAGGGTTATCTTGGCACCACTTTGTGCGCTAACGCCCATTTGCAAGCCACTCTCCTAAGACAACACACATGGTTATAACCACAATAGGTGACTAGATAACACGACCTCTCCAATTCAAGGAGGTAACAAAACAAGGAAACTCACTCCAAACACTGGAGGAAAACAAGGTTAAAACTCTCTCCATACACTGGAGGAAAAGAAAATACAAAAAACCACTCCGTCCAAAGGAGGCACAAATCACATTACCCTCTCCTATTCCCAAGGAGGCACAAATCACATTACCCTCTCCTATTCCCAAGGAGGCACAAATCACATTACCCTCTCCTATTCCCAAGGAGGCACAAATCCCCGTTTGTGGAAACCAGGTACAACAACATGGTGTAACTATGCACACTTTCCACAACACATCAAAGGTTGACTCAAGTACAGCAACCCATACCAATAAATGAACTCTTATCTGGAAGACTCACATAGACCCTTACTCCCATTTGCCCGACATGGAGAATGAAAGAAACATGATGTAAAAGCATTCCAGGAAACTGAATATCTAATGTTAGGGTTTCCTAAACCCAGTCAATCACAGTTTTCAATCTTGCATTTACTCAATCAAATACATCAAATTCACTTCCCAATATTGAAGTAATTACAACCCAATCATCTACTCTAAATTTTACAATTAACTTCTCTAATCAAAGCGTTCAAATAAATACAGTCATTCGACTAAAATAATCAATCATTTCTCTAGCTTCACGACCATATACTATAAATGAAACCATTTGTTTAACAAAGCATTTAGATTAAATAATAAGCCAATCAATTTCGTCACACAAGGAATTAAGTAAATAATTGCCCTTATACGCACAACTCAATAGTAGTTCAAAGCACGTTGACAACTTAAAGGGGGTTCAAACCAATAGTATATTTCATTTTCCCAATTACACATATTGATAAAATCAACCTTTGAAAATGAAAACACTTGATCATTTAAAATCTACCTTTTAAAATAATCATTTGAATATAAAATCCACTTTTGCTTTGATTACGTAACCAAAAGTCATCTTGAGATAATCAAAATCAATTTATAAATAAGTCAAACATTTGACACATATATTCATCTGATTGGATTAAGTCATCCGTTATCTTTAAGTTTCACAATTAAATTCATAATCAAGATATTTTAATAAATATGCATTTAAATTAAATCACTTAATTCATAATTCCTCATAGGATGAATAAATTAATCAAAGTCAATATTCTAAATGATACGTTTGATCAAACATACATTTCATAATTATTTTAACACTCCTCTTTTAACTATAAAAATATCGTTTAAACATATGTCTTCGAAACATTATTTTATGTTTCTAAGATTTACTATTTATTCCTGGTAATCAATAATGAAATTTCTAAATAAAGATATTTGATTATAATATCAATTTTTAAAATAAACGTTAAATTATCTAATACTCACTTGGCACCATTGAGGGATTTAGATTTAATACTTTAATTCCATCGGCTCAATTATATATAAAGATTAAAATAATCTTTTTATAACCAACCCGTTTGACCAATTTTTAAATGAATTGTTTGGTTACAAACCCAACTCTTAATTAAATCATTTGATTATATTATTCACCTTCAAATTATTCACCATAAAATAATCTATTTTTGAATCCAAATATCTATGAAACATATGAAGAAAAGTATATATATAAATATATACTTAATGTGTTGATATATATAAGTATAAATATACATCCCTTTAAAATACAATTATTTAAATATATTTTAAATCCATTAATTAAATCTTCCATATTACAAATTTTAATATCACTTTCCTTTACTATAATAACCACGTATTCATCTTAGATTTTCCATTTAATATTTAACATTATTTTATATGCCAAATAAAATATTATTTTATTTGCATATAAATAAATTATTTAATTATAACTATATACTCCCATTTAACATTTCCACCTAACCAATTATTCTTTAAACATATATAATTATCAACATCTAATCTAAAATTATTAAATATAATATATATATATATATATTATAATAAATATATAATATATATATATTTTTAAAATTAATACATATATCATATATATATTATAATAAATACATATTATAAAAAAATGAAATTCATTTATAACTAAAAAAAAGGTTTTAATAAACTTGAATTTATATAAAAAAAAAAAACAAATTAAGGCTCAAAGCCTTGGCTGCTCGCAGCCCCAACATGGACGCACCCTGTGGTGGCTACTAGCGCAGCCCTCTTGGGTGGCTACTTGCAGCCCCCTCTCCATCCGTGGGGAGCACTGCACAGCCAGCGCCCCCATGGATGGGGCTGGCTGTGGGCAGCCCCCACAATAAAATATATTTAAATTTTATTATAATTTGCACAATTTCGTTTAAAAACGAAATAAAAGGAAAAATGAAAACCCTAGAACAAAATTTTCATACAGCAAAACATAAGAAATGAAAGCTTCCAATCTGTAAACTGTAAGTGGACAAAAATATATATCTATATCATTCCACAGCCCAATTTGGGCAAATTTTCTTGAAGAGAAATAAAACTAAAAAGAAAGATTTAAGGCACAATAATAGGAAGAATTTTTCTAGATTTTTCCCCAAATAGACAAATACATTAAATATTTTCCTCTAAGTTTTCTATTGCTAATTTAAAATCTAATTTCCATGGGTTTTTTTGGATTTCAAACAATATTACAAAGATTTCAAACAGCAAGATGAGGATTTGATCTATTTTAAAAAAATAAACAAAGCAAGAAGAAAAGAACCTGATTTTTCTCCAAAGCTTCAAGATTCCATGGAGCTTTCGAATCCTCTTCAAGATCCAGCTCAAGAATACATTCCTCTTCTTCACAAATCCAAGCCCATAAACTATAGCCAACCAAAAATTTTCTAAAAAAATGGCAAGATTCCCCAAATTAATGAGAGCTCATTTCCTCCCAAAATAGGGTTTTTTTTCCAATTTGGTCAAAAGCCCTAAAATTCCCACTTATCCAAAATATATTTTAAAATTAACATGTGGGGAATATTTCCAATTTTTAATTCAAACCCACTTTCTAATTTTAAATTCATAAAATTCCACTTCCTAATTTTTAATTTATAAAACCAATTTTCTAATTTTTAATTCAAAACTCAATTTCGAATTTTTAATTTAACTTTATGAATTTTCCCAAATTTCAATTTCATTTGAATCTAGATATACAATAACGCCAAAATCACTATTTCGTTTAATATATCACTATTAATCTAATTAATTAATAAACTAAATCTAGTCTATTAATTAATCAAATCAATCAATAACCCAATAATTATTTTATTAATTTCATCAAATAAATCAATAAGATAAATCACATTTCAACATTGCAATTAAACACATTTAATCATTAATTAAATTACGCAAGTCATTTAATAAACTTTAAACTTGAAATTAAATAAACACTCAAGGGGAAACTGACCAAGTTAAAACAACTGACCCCGACGACAACCTGACAACACACTATAACTAGGGTGATGACTTGGCTCGAAAAACCTAGCTACTATCTCCCAATCAATTACCATTGGTAAATGGACACGCTCACACCTGTGAAACCAGGTGGAGTCGATGTCATGTACCTGCAAACCTGCAACAAAGAGCATGTCCAGCGTGCAACATATATATGTATGTTATGATCAAACACACCGTGAAGAGGAAATCTCAAAATTGTAGGGCGCTCGCAAGCGAGTGATACAATCTGTCCCCTTCACCAATACAGTATCTCTAACTGACGCATCTAACATCAATGATTTGATCAATAGCATAAAACATCATTTAATCAGATATCTTCTAAGTTATTCTAAAACATTTCATTAAGATACATCAGAATAAGATAACATCACATCAACATATAGCTTCCACATCGTTTAACAATTATGATCACAAGCACTCAAGTTCAAAAGTCTAAGCATGTTCAGACACAATCGTCACATCATAATATAACATACGCATCACTAAACAATTAATGATTAAATAATCACCAAGTTCATAGTCACATCATAAGCATAATCAGACATACAAAGAACCTTGCCGATCCAAATATCCAAAACGGAGGGGTGTTACAGTTGGAGAGGTGCAAACTTTGATGATCAACATATAATAGGGGAAATAATACTTAGGGGAAATATTTTCATCCTACTCTTATTTTTTTAATAAATTTTGCATATATATGACTACAATCACACAAATACCAACCATCAATTTCAAAATCTCTTTTACTTAAATGTTTGTTAGCTTGATGGTTCATTGGTTTTGTGCTATTGTCAATTTCTCTATGATATTAGAGAGGACCTCATATTTGTTAGGATTAAGGCATCATCCACCTTGTAAATCCTATGTCATATGTCATCGTTCCAACATCCTTGGATTTTTTCCCTCGACACTTTAAAAGGTGTATTCAAAAAATATTGTAATATTAATTCTCACCATTGTTTGTAATATAGTCATAAGGGGTAATGGGTCCACTAGTAACAGTAAAGGTAGGTTGTGGATGTGGGAGTAAATGGTGACTCCCCAACACCCCCAGGAACAATTGCTAGACCAAAACCACTTCCACAAGAGAGAGAATGGAAATAAATCTTGCTTCACAATACAAGATTGATTAATGGTTGAATATGATTGAATTGATTGAATGCAAATGTACATGAGATGCCTTGCTTGTAAAGTCAAGGTTGAGAGATAGAATTAGACAAGATCATGATAAGTGTCATAATCCTATGAAATGAGACAACTAACTACATAGGAATCATTCAATATAGCTAGATAAGATAATTTCTACAAAATCCAACTAAGACTTCTAGAAAGAATCTTATATCCTAAGTAAACTTAACATGTGAATATGTCCCCTAATTACCTAGTGAATGAATTAGCTAGGTACAATACATTTATTCACACCAACACCCCCCCTTAAGTGCAAATTAGGGAGAAGATTATTATGCACACTATGCAAAGACTATGACTATGGGTCCTAGCTACTAGGCCATGTTAGGTACCCATTTATATATAATGCAAATGAAATATGCAATCTCTCACAAACTGATAAAAGGAGAAAACCTACTCAAAAAAAAGCTCCTCTCCAAAAGAGAGAAAAAAAAAAATGACCTAATGATAGCCCCCAAGGTCTACATTCATCATGTATATACAATCAATGACCCCCCCATAAAAGGGAAGTAGAGAGATAAGATATCCCCCCCCATGATGAAGAAGCTCCAATGCTGATGAAGAATTCCTGAAAACAAAAGATGACCCAATGTCTACAAGCAACACATCTCCCCTTAGGAATAAATACGTTCATAAGCTGATGAAGAAGCCACTCCATGTTCAATGAAAAGGATGAAGAATGAATGCTCATGTATGCCTCTGAAAACTAAGTAGGATTCTCCAAGCTTGAAGGAGCCACAACATAAGCATGGTCAAACTCAACCAAGAAACATGAAAAATCAAGTGAAGGAGGAGACTCATGAATGTAAATCTCCAAACACAAATTAGATGGTGTAATAGTTGTGCTAAAAATATCATCAAAGAGGAGAGAAATACCCTCAAGTGTGTCCTCCAAATCTGCAATATTAGACTCCATGAACAAGTTAGAAATACTTGCCAAATATTCATCCCACAAAGCAAGATATGAAAAAGTATGATCATCCTGCTAAATAGAAGCATCAATGGCTGAAGGAGTAGGAGGTTGAGGAGTAGGAAGCTCAGCACTAGTCTCCAGAATACCAAGGTGTAGATGACCAAACTTCTCCTCACTATCATGGTTCACACTCAATGGAGTGTGGGATGAAGTCAAAGGAACATTATCATCTTCTGAAGAAAAATGTGAAAAGGAATATACTCAAGATGAATGATCAACCATCCCGAGAGTAGCAATATTCCTAGTCTCCAAGTCCCTTATGTACACCCTATCAGGAGTTAACTCAACTATTTTACCTTGACCCCCATGAGTAATTTGATAAATAGAAAGGAGATTAGTGGATAAGGAAGGAACAAAAAGAAATCATTGAAAGTACCTTCCCCCATATCAATAGTACCCTTCCCACTTACCTTCATATATGTATTGTTACCCATCAATATATGAGGTGAATTACAAGGCTCAAAAGAAGAGAACATATCCATAGAAGAGGCCATATGATGAGATGCCCCTAAATCAAGAAGCCATTTATGAGGTTCAAGACTTGTAGAGGCCAAGAGTGCTTGTCCTTTCATTTTATGTAGCCCAAATGTAGATCTTGTGTTCTCTGACTGAGATGATGATGAGGGGGTTGCTGATTGTGATGCTGAAGAAGAAGTAGAAGACAATGATGAAGTCAACTGAATGTTATTCTTTTGAAGATGTGTGAGTTCATCAATCTTCTTATTATAACATCTATGCTCATCATGTCCTAACCTTTTACAATATGCACATCTGAACTTCTTTTTAGATGATTCCTCTTTAAAAGGGGTGCAGACTCAGGAGTGCTATGTGAAGGAGGATCTTTACCTTGCTCGTTAGACTTGGGAGCCTTGTTCTACTTCTTACCTTTTCCACTTGAAGCCTTTGTATCCTTTGCAACAAGAGCATGAGATGTAGAAGACTTCAATGTGCCCATGTGTACCAAATTTGCTTGTTCCCTTGTGAGCTAAGCTACAAATTCATCAAGAGAAGGAATTTTGTATGCATTTCCAAGGGCATCCATTGTATCATAGAATGTAGAAAAAAACACTAAATAATCAAGACCAAGCTTAGCAAGAATAGAAAGAATCAATTGTTCATCCTCTTTAGTGACCCAACAATTGGATAACTAAAATGTAAGAGAATTGAGCTTAGAGAAGAAGTCTTGGATATTGTAAAAATATGAAGGATTTAGACCCATTAGTTCATTCTCCAACTTAAATTTCCTCATCTTATCTGGCTTACCAAAGAGACTCTCTAAAGTAGTCCAAGCTTCATTAGGATTAGTGCAAGATGCAACATGATATCTAAGATCTGGAGAAATGGTCAACTATAGAGTACCAAGAGCTTCATCCCTTCTATCAAGCCATTTTCTTTTCTCTTTTGCTCCTACGGGTTTTGGATCTTGACCAAATGTGATCCTTTGCAATTTTGATTTTAACAATAATAACTCCATTTGAGTTCTCCACTCATGATAGTTATATGGAGTTAGAAGTACAAATTTTGGAAAATCCATGATACAATGAGATATTACAATAGATGAACAACAATTTTCCCTCATAATACAAGAGATCAACCCCTTTGTCTCAAATAGATTTACACTTTTTTGCAAATTTACAACAAAGTATCCCAAACTGTCAAATCAGCTACAAACTAAAAATATGAAAATATGGAAACAAATCTGCAAAAAGTGTGTAAGTAGAACTGAAGTGCTCTTGAATACCTTTCCAATGCTACAAGTTTGGAGAAAATTAGAGTTAAGAGAAAAAAGATATGAGCTTAGAGGTGAAAAATGAAGATTTGGTTTCAACCTAGAAAAAATGGCACAAAATTGCAAAATTTGTGCAAAATATCTACACCACTAAAAACTTTAGATCTCCACCTTTTCGATGATATCTCATTTGAAATTTTTTGCCTCCATTAGTGAAAGTTATGAAAAAATAAAAAAAAGGCCCGTAATAGGGCACTTGGGGGCAAATACACAAGCCAAGACTAACTTGGTGCAAAATTTGAGCACTGGGGGCCGAAAGTGTGATCATCCATATGACCTCGGGTTCTCCAATTACAAAATATAAAAATACACCGGTGGGCCTTATAACATAGTCGACTTAGAAAGCCTGACCAGGGCTTAAAAAAAGTCTATATATCTATTAGCTTAATACAAAAGGATTATGGTTGGCATACATATAAAACAAGGCATTTAAAACTGCAATTTAATAAACATGCATACCACCAATGTACCCATTAAGCACAGGAGATTTGACCATTGTACTCACAAGTGTTGCAGAGAGGACAATACACAAACTTTGTACAATATCCATCAATCGATGGAGAGAACCTGTGGATGGGAATAGTCGGTATGCAGTGAAGGATCTAACCAGTGTAGGAATAGTAGGGCTTTTGTTGTAGTTGGGGGGGTTGATCATCGTTCTTGGTTCTACACCTTCTCATATTTTTCTCCTATTGATGATTCAATTCACCCTAGTGTGGACACACTTGAGGAGAATGAGTATGGTTACTTGAATCTTGGAGTGATCACTACTCCTGAGGTTCTTTAGCCTATTGTTGATACTCCATCTACTGATGTACCTGATGATACTTGTGTTCTTCCAATTTCAGTGCCTTATGATTTAGTGCAACAATGCATACCTTATCTTCTAGCAATAGTTTCATGGGATGACTACTTAAAAGACATTGGCAGCTTGTTTGTGGAGTCCTACATTGTAGATTTGGGAGACACATTTGATTACTTATATCTTCTCTTTGATGAAGGTGATTCTTCTTCAGTTGTTGTGAGGGAACACTTTGACGCTCCTCTACATGATCAGTCTTTTGAGGTTGATGTGATTGTGGATGCATATGTACAATAGTTGGAGGAGGCCACTTTCTCTCTTGAGGAGACACTTGCATCTTTGGAGTATGTTCTACCTTCATCCTTGCTAGATCTTGAGTTGTATTTTTTAGGAGATGTGAGTGTTGTTGCAAAGGGTTTCTCAAAGGTTATAGGATGTGACTACACTGCGACCATTGCACTTGCCATTGCAATTTCACATGGTTTGGGAGAGGCATCTTTCAGCATCAATACAAGGAACTTTGAGTAGATTTCAAAAACTCCTTACATTTTGAGGGTTCTTCCTTCTTCACTTGTGTATTTGGGAGACTTCATTCATGCACCTTTGGATCATGTTCTACATTCATCTCTACTAGATGTTTAATTTTCCTCTTTAGCAGTGTGGCCTAGAATTCCTTTTTGGAGTGTGTAAGATTTTGGCATCGACATGGAGACATTTGAGCATGCTTCAAAGACATAATCACACATCATCTATATTCTTGATATACTGCATACATCCATGGTTTTGTTTCTTCCTAAGGGGGGGAATGTTGTTTGGCAAGATTGGATCATCTTCAACAGTCAATGTCGAGCTTCTACCATCATTACAGGAGACTCAACATTGAGGGGGGGCTGCCTTGTCTCTCTTCTTCTCTTTCATGGGGGGAATTTTTCCTCATCTTGGGGTTTTTTCCTTCTCCAATTGTATATTCATTTATTTTCTTCTCTCTTTTGAGGGGGAGTTTTTCCCATGAGGTTTTCTCCCTTTCCTTGCTTGTGAGAGATTGGATTGCATTTGTACATGTGTACCTAACATGGCTCATTTTTCGGGACCCATCTTGCATTTTATCTTGCATGGTTAGCTTGAGTCTTCATTCCCCAAGTTGCACTTAAGGGGGGTGTTGGTGTAAATAAGTATTTTACTTATTTCACTTTACTTTTAAAGCTCACTTAGGGAATGCATATCATTATAGGTTGCACTTGTGACACCTATTTATTTGCATCTTTCATCTAGGTTTTTGCATACATTGAGAGATATGAGATGGAAACTTAGGGAAGTGTGTGTAGTAGAAATTCCACTCTTTGTGGTGTGATCTAGTTATCACCTTTTTATCTCTACTTTTTGTGGCATGATAATTCCACCTTAGGTGGGTGATCCACCTTTCATGGAATTATCTATTATTTCTTTGTACCTACCCTGCACATGATTAGGATACTTTTCTCATTCATGTCCCTTCATTGTGTCCTAGCTTGCCTTTATAAGCAAGCCTTGTACATGATTGTAATTGAATGATTTAGCTAGGTACAAGACATTTATTCACACCAACAGTGGACATAAATATTTAATATTGTTTTCCACACATGTGGAGGCCTAGAATGGGATAATAAAAGATAAGGAAATTATAAATAAGTTATTGTTGGGATTCTCCAAGTGGGATTTTGGAAAGAGGAAGTATGTGTCACTTGGTTTTCCACCATTTATTACATTTAATGTAATTTTTATCTCTCATGTTTGGCCACCCAATTTGGAGGGAAATTATTGGAGCCAAAATTGGTGTCCTTTCACATTCCAAGGATGTAATTCAAAGGTTGGGGATGTTTGGAATGAATCTGGTCATCTTTGGGTGCCATATTTGGTGCATTAGATGCCTTCACAAGTCTATAAAATCAGCCTCTCAGTTGTAGAAATAGAGAGGAACAATTGAATGTAGTGTTACTCTTCAAGAACAAGGAGAGGTTGAGGCACAAGGAGGTTGTTCATAGGTACAAATGTGCACTGCCATGGTGGAGGAAAATAGGAGAATGGAAGTGGTTGTATTGTAATCTAATTTATTTGATGATTATGCATACTTGGCCTCTCTTCTTGGTGGACTTTTTTCCCACAAGGGTTTCTCCACGTAAATCATGTGTTATGTAATGATCTTGTGTTTCTGATTTGTGTCTCGTTTATGCTATATTATATGTTGATGTTTTTCTTTATTTATTGCTATTATAAGTTAACATAAGCTAGTGTTTATAAGCATGTTAGGTTGGTTATTTTTTGGCATCATGAAGAAGATGGATCTAGTCATGGTATTTCCATATTAAGGCAACTTAATTTTTAGATTTATTTATAAGTTTTAGATTTTCATGTTGCTATAGTCCAAGCCTTGAATCTCATCCATTGAATTCATATTTGGATAGAGATTGAATTTCCCAACAATTGATATTGAACTTGTTTATTTCTCATCATTTGGTATCAGAGCTTAACATGAATTTGGTTCTAGGTATTCCTTCTTTTTTATTTCTTAGCTTGGAAAGCTTGTGGGAATTTGTTAGAAGGAATTGAACATTTTTGGAAGGCTTTTGGAGCAGCAATGAATGTTCTTGAGTTAACTTTTTTTTGCATATTTCTGAGATTGGAAGCCATGGATATTATCAATGTGATCTATGTTGGGCATTGGGAGCTCATGATTATGGATCTTTGTGGATTTGGTTATGTTTTAGTAACTTGAAGCTCTTATTTGGAATATGTGTATATCCTCTTGTTTGATGGTTTTGTTACTTTACCTCGTGGCCATGTGCAACTCAAGAATGTGTTCATGTTCGATGGGTAGAGACATCCTGGTCACATAGAGAAAGATCCTTGATTTGAACTACAAGATGGAGTGCTTATGTTGGGTTCATGGTTTTAGCTCTTGATTACATGAAAGCACTAGAAGATAATCCACTAACATACTTGTGATTTTTGGAGGTGATATGTTTCATATGCTATAAACTCCTGGACAACTTGGTTTTCCTATTGGGTTGCAGTTTACTCTTGATTTTAGTTGTGGGCTTGTTGATCTAAGCTTATTCCATTTTTTAAATGACATGTTTAATGTGAATGTCTACGTGGTTAAATGGATTTCATATTTGTAGAGATTGTTTTGTATGTTTTTCATGTTAAATAAAACATATGGTGTGTATATCTATGATGAGACTATATTTAGGGTTTATGCATGATTATAGTTGTAGGTTTGCATGGTTGCTTGGAGGGTTCTTATTGATCTAAGGTTACTCCTATGTGGGTTTGTTCGGAAAATTAGATCTAGAAAATTTGTTTATAGTGTGTGAGTCTTGGAAATCCATATGTTATACTTGAATATATGTGTTTTGCATAATACTAATGTGGGGTTGAATTATTACACCATGTTTCTTAGTTACCAGATTACTTTTACCTTCATGAGTAAAAATGATGATAAATGTAAATCATGACTTTAATATATTTAATAGGTGAAGGAAATACTTAAATATGCATTAAGATGTAATTTATTTTGAAGTTATGATTATGTTTTGTATATAATGATGGAAAATGTGATGAATGAATATGTATTGCAATATGGTTACTTTAATGCTTTGACAATAAAAATGATTTATGATGCAAATGGCTTTCATGTGATCAACTAACTACCTTTATGATGCACTGAGTTGGATGCAGGAAGGAATCGAGCCCTCTGGTAAGAGAGGAGGAGTATCACTCAAGAGAATAACTTGGTTTGGTAACCCTTAATGGGCCTAATTGAGCATGCACACACTCACATCCTAGTTTGGTCAAGTTGAGTCAAGATTAGTAGGGAAATAGTAAGTAACCTTCGATCATTAAATGGGGATGTTTTGCAATGGTTTTAATATTTAATTTTTCTTGACTTGGAATATGTGGTTACACCCTTGTGTTATGAGTAAGTTCTTTATCCTATGTTCATATTTATATATTAATAAATGGGTATATACATTTTATATAGATGCACCAATCGATCAATATGTAAATATATGTGTCTAAGTATGGATATTAAAATAATGTTATATATAATATATATATGTATATATGTATATATGATCACATTAATGTAAACATATATACATACATATTAATATATGTATATATAATTATTTTAATATGTGTTTTTATTTATATTGATTGGAAAATAATGCATTTGATATCATGTAAAAACAAATATATATATTAATATATATATTATAAAGATGATAATATATATATTATGTTGCGTTGCCATATAAGTGAAATGCCCAAGTTAAGTGTTGCACACATATATCATAGGAGAGAGTAAGTCTTTATGCATTTAAATAGTGCATGAATATTATATGGAATCATTTCCAAAAGGAAATGTTATTCATTGCATCATTGACTTTGTCAAAGCTTGCACATAGAAGAGAGGGTGTGTAATATGAAAGGTGGTGCCATATTGTTGGGAAGTTTGAAACTAAAAGATGTCTTTTACTACACCATAATCCAACGCACAACCTTTATGGAGCATGAGACTTAGTCTTTAACCATGAGCTGGTTGAGATAGTCGACTTATATTATAATAATGAAAACTGTAGGTTGCATTTCCGAGTTTAAATCATTATTGTCACCAAGATATGAGCGACTCATTATTAATAGAGAAGTTGGACTATATATGTGTTTGCAAACTAGTGTTTTAAACAACCACCTCTCACCTTTTGAGCCTCATTGATGCATTTAGGATAGGAAGGTGGTGGATTTGGTAGCTTATTTGTAGCATTAAGATGCTCACATTTTAGTATATATAGAGGTATCCTCTCTACCCTTTGTTACAATCATTCATTTTGATTTCTTTATCCGCCATTCTATTGTAGTTTTCTATGCAAGTGTATTTTTTAGAGTTTTTGGTGAGAAAGAGAGTTGTTTGTGAATTTGAGATTGTTGAGAGTTTTTTGAGAAGAGGCTAGAGTTCGGAGATAGGTGATATGTTTAGCTTAGAAGGAGTAGTAAGTGTTTTTGTGGAGAACAATTTTGGAAAGTAGTAATATCAATTGGATCTATAATTCTAAGCATTCTGATTTCTATTCCTCTAATCTCTTTATTTGACATGTTATTTAAATGTCATAGTTTGTGGAAAGATGATTTTCAATGCATTAATAATTTTGTTTTTATAAACTTGGTTTAATTCCTAGTTTGGGATAATCTTGTGTGATTCTTGGTTGATTCTTGAATTGGTCAAACCCTTTTATTTGGAAAATCGTATATATACTATAGTGGAATTGTGTGGTTATAATGCTATTAGAACTATACTTAGTTTATTAAGACTATATGGATGTTGCATGAAAAGTGAAATGTGGAATATGTTGCTATCTTGTATCACTTTAATGAAAATATCATTTTTGAACATGGGTGGTTAGCTTGGTTATTCCTTGGGTTAGGATAATACATGGGAAAGGGAGTAACCTAGTTGGTCACTTAGTATGTGTTCATGCATATTAAACTTGGTTATTCCTGGGGTTAGGATAATCCATGGGAAAGGGAGTAACCTAGTTAGTCAATTGTTATGTCATTACCTTTTAGACTAAATGCATTTTATGATTGAAAAGAGTATTTTCCCTAGTGTTTGGGTGTATACTTGATTTTTGAGATTATACTTTTGGAATGGATCATGAGGTATGGGAAATAATATTGCATTAAAGTACTATACTGAAATTGTCAATTTTTGATGTTATGGAAACCTGTGTGGGTAATATGGATTTTTTCAGGGATTAGGATAATCCAGGGATGGGAGTAACCTACATGGTTCTTTGAATCATTTGATTGATGCTTTACCTTTTTATTTAAGCCATAAATGGGGATTAGCCTATAAGGTCAATTTAATCATTGATTTATGTTTTACTTCTTGATGGAAGTCATGTTGGGGTGGGATTAACCTATGTGGCTAGATTGATTACTTGAATGTTGTATACCTTTGAAATTAAGTCGTTTACTATTGAGTATGGATTGTACCTTTGAAATGAAGTCATATATTGTTGAGTATGGATTGTACCTTGATATGAAGTCTTTTAATGTTGAGTATGGGTTATACCTTTGAAACAGAGTCATTTTATGTTTTTGAATTGAAGTCATGCTTGATGTTTATGGAACTTACATTTTGGTAAGAATACATGTTTATACTTTTTGGAATGGAGTCATGTGTATATAGGTCATTACCAAGTGGAGCAAAAGGTTGAGTGGATAGATGACTTACACTCGAAGTATTGGGTGTTGAATTCTTTGGAAAAACTAGTGTAAGTAGCCACTACTTACACTATCATTTCATTGTAATCCATGATTTCATACTAGGTGGGGAAGTCATATATGTAGGTTTTAGCCAATGTATGGTAGCTCTAGATATGTAGGATACAACATTATGCTCAGAAGGACCAATATTATGAGGTTATTAAACCAATCTCTTCGCTAAAGGGTAGGGCCATCTTACTAGTTAGATAGATGTGTAGGGGACCATAGTAATTCTATGGTTGGTGAAAAAGAACTTGATTGATGCTCTCCCTCATATAGTTGGTGGCTGGGAATTGAGGATGTAGTGCTAGTTTGGGGACACCTAGAATGTAGCACCACTTAATGGGGACATCTAGGAGGTATGCACCAACATTGGGGACATCTAGATCATTGTACTATAATTGTATATCTGTTTCAATAATCTCTTGGAAGCTATGTACATATCCTTGAATCTCTATCTTTATGGAAAATTGTAATTGGAAAAATGTTATCATTACATGGGATTATGTAATAGATAATCATTACTTGGAATTATGTAATGTACTTTATGAAAATGTAATGGAAATTTGAAATGGGATTAATTTTGAATATGCATCTTTTATTATTGAAATGCAGTGGTAGTTTGGAATGGGTTTATTCCAAATGTGCATCTTATTATTGAATTAGAAAAGAAAATTTTTATTGCTATATGTTAGAAAACATAAAATATTCACATGTGGATTAAAACATAGTTAAATTCAATTAGGGAAAATATTGGGCATGTTACACATGGTATCAAAGCTACCGGGTTTAACACTGGGAACCTATGAGCTCATTATGTAAGTATAATGTAAACACTATCAATAGATAATGATTGAAAAACTCTTATGCCAAGATGGAAAGGGGGAAAAGAACAAGGGGAAACAATAAGGAAGGAAAAATTCCTAAAACTTGTCTAAATTTGGAACTAGAAAAGAATTGTCCTTGGTGTTGAAACTCCTAAACCAACAACTTATTAAGAAACACCCTTGGATTGTGTAATTTATTCAATAGGGTTCAGTAGGAAAGTTATGGATGATTACCGATGAGTACCTTCACCCTAATAATTTGTTTAAAAGGACTCTGAGGGTGAGAAAGAAAATTCCAAGTAATACCCTCTTATAACAACCTATAATTGTAAAGGGTCAAAGGTTATGAATAAGGGTACTAAGAGTATATGAATATGGTTTATATCCATTCATACAAATACTTTATTGGGAAAAGAACTAATTGCTAGCATAAATTGGAAACTTCAATCAAAGTAGAAAGTCAACATTTTGTGAATCAAAATCAATTAGAAAAGTATCCAAGAGGTAGGATAACCTTCTAACAATCTTGATTCAAACAAAATTAAAATATTGCAATAATTAGAATCAACAATAAAGAGTAGGTACCTTAAAATAAATTGGTTAGACTTGAGTGTGCCAGAAAAGGAAACAACTCACAAAGTTGGAGACACATTTGACATGGGGATCCTTAGGCAAGCTCTTTTAACACATCAATGAATGGGGCTTTGTAGATATGGTATATTCTTCTACTATGGTTAAAAGGCTATTAATACACATGGAAAAGAAAATTGGAATGAAACAATAGAGTACCTCTTATTTGGAAAAGTTTTTGATTATTCATTAGATCTCATTATTGTGGGTCCAATAGTTTATTTTGAGAGATTAGAAGGTGATGATGAATCCAATTTTGGAAACAAAAAGTATATTTAAGGTATATTATGGAGGGTGAGAAAGGAAAGTAATAGTCAATCAACTATCAAAATCCAACAAGGAAAATGTTAAATATTTCAATCAAACTAGAAGAAATACAAGATTACATAAAGTTCAAGGATTATCTAATGTCTTGGAAACACAAAGGGGGGAAGAAGGAGCGTATATGGACACATATAAGTACCCTATTCAATGAATTTTAATGGTGTATTTTAGTTTGAAAAAAAATTTTAAGCGAAGTCTCATACACAATGACCACAACAAGGTTGGTGAAGTTAAAGGTTAAGGAATTGGAATTATTAGTGAAAGATATTGGAAAGGTCAAAGGATTTTGACTGATGAGAGAGAAAATATTTACAACACAATTCTACATGTACTTGTTTTGGAAGATCAAATGTTATTATTGTTGGTGCTTTAGAAAAAGATAGGCAGTATGCTTGTTCATGTAAGGTGGGATTATCACCTATAAAATAGGAAATGGATGAATTATGAACAAAAGCATGCTCCTCAAGTTTTGAGCTAAATGAAAAATGTACATTCTTAGTAACTATTTACACATTAATTATTTGGACATCTTTTGGAAGATAATATCAAACTAGTATGATTTAACGAGAATTGTTACTCAACCAATTTATAGGCTTATGTCAGAAGAGTTAGATTGAGCTGAAATTGGACTACGACATTGGAAATGATTAAAGGATGAAAGAAAGCTAAGGTATGGATGCCTAAGATGAAGGAGTTATAACTCCTCGACAATATCTAATCATTATGTTTTGAGAATCAAATGTGGTCTAAGTTCAAGGAAGATGTTTCATTTAATCGAAATGGACTAATATGAATCAGAAAAAGAACCTGTGTACCAATTTTCTGGGAGATTAAGGAATGAAATGAGGTAAATTGATGTCATATTCAGGACACAACAAAATGACAAAGTTATTTAACTAATATGGAACCACTATAATCTAGAAGGGGATAGAATAAGATGGTACAAGGTAGCAAGTTGTCCAGTATTCCAAATGGTGAAGACAAGAAATCATCACTGATAGGACTTGAATAATCTCATGAAATTCCATAGAGGAAGCGACAAGTCATTGTAATAGTTTTGATGTTTCTATGTCGATGGAACTAGCATAATGTTATGGTGGGAAGACTCACCAAGGTAACCAATTTTCTTATTGGAAATTTTGATTTGTAAGGTACCAACCATAATGGGAAAATTGTGTAAAGTAGTTGCTTAATTTTCCTGAGAAGGTTATCTCAAATAGGGACACACACGCAACATTAAGGTTCTATGTAAACCATGGTAACCTTGTTGAAAACTCAAATGAATGTATGCTCAACTTATTACTTTGAGTCAGCCAGTCAGGTAAAAGGGATAAATCAAATCTTGGAGGATTTGTGGAATGATTTTATTACAATAATTTTTTCCATTGAAATTTGATCCATTTGAAACATTATTCAAAAGGAAAGGTTGAATTCCTATAGGTTGGGATAAGTTAGAAAATAGGATTAGCCTTGGACCAAAAATGTTGGCATAAATAAAAGAAAAGATCAAAATGATCAAGGAAAACTTTGTTGATGCAAAGCTTGAATTATGAAGCAATACTATTATGCCTAGGATTGATAGGTGTTTAAGGATAGTATTATGCTTGAGATGGACAATAGTCAAGGGGAAGTATTATTATGTTCATGTTAATTATTAGTGTTTGTGATGAACAGTCTCAACTTTTGGGTTGTCTAAAGGTGTCAAGATCAAAGGGGAGGATGGGATCCATAGTGTCGTGCACAATACACCAACATTCCTTTTCCAATTGGGTTACACTAAGGATAATTATGTGTTAGCCAAAGTGAACATGTTTTTCTAGTCATTAAGGTATAGGTTTCATGAAGAATGTAGTCACTATTGTACCGATGATGTACATATGAGTCATTGTGAGACAATGTCAATACATGATGAATAGTTCTCTAGAGAAAATTTTGCTTAAATCACACAAGTTCTTCCTATACGTTAGCAAAGTCACTCAATGCAAGGTCTAGGAAGGATGATATTGCAAATGACAGTGCTATGAGGGAAGATTACTTGGATATTTATGATAAGTTACTTATATTTCCTATGAATGAATTGGAAAATGGGAAGTAAAACCTCTATTTGAGTTTATCTATATGTTTTAGTACTTTAAATCATCGGGGATGATGATTCACAAGGGAGGAAATATGTTACACCCCATTTCTTAGTTAACATATTACTTTTATCTTCATGAATAAAAATGTTGATAAATGAAAATCGCGACTTTAATATGTTTAATAGGTGAAGGAAATACTAAAATATGCATTAAGATGTAATTTATTTTGAAGCTATGATTATGTTTTGTATATACTGATGGGAAATGCAATGAATGAATATGTATTGCAATATGGTTACTTTAATGCTTTGACAAATCAAATGATTTATGATGCAGATGACTTTCATGTGATCAACTAACTACCTTTGTGATGCACTAAGTTGGATGCAAGAAGGGATCAATCCCTTAGTTAAGAGAGGGGAAGTATCACTTAGGAGAAGAACTTGGCTTAGTACCCCTTAATGAGCTTGATTGAGCATACACACACTCACATCCTAGTTTGGTCGACTTGATTCAAAATTAGTTGGGAAATAGTAGGTAACCTTCGGCCATTGAATGGGAATGTTTTGCAATGGTTTTAGTCTTTGATTGTTCTTGACTTGGAATATGTGGTTACATCTTTGTGTTATGAGTAAGTTCTTTTTTGTGTGCTCATATTTATATATTAATCAATGGGTATATACAATTTATATATATGCACCAATCGATGAATATGTAAATATATGTGTTTAAGTGTAGATATTAAAATAATGTTATATATTTAATATATATGTGTATGATTACGTTAACATAGATGTATATACGTATGTATATAATTTTGTTTTAATATATGTTTATATATGTATATTGATTGGAAAATAATGCATTTGTGATAGCAACCTAGGTTTTCAAACCCCTCACTCTATCAATTCAAAGGATTTCAAATCACCTTCCTTCACACAAAACCAATTTTGGCTTATTTTCCACTTTCTCACCTCGTAAATCTTGGAGGTTAGCAAACCCGAATTTCTCAACTTAACTCTCAGATATCTTTAACAAACCCTACAACTAATCATAATTCTAGAAACCCATTTTAGTCTCCTTCAACATACTTCAAACCCACATAGGACTCTTTGGGAACAACTTGCACAAAAACAAGAAATAACGTTGTCCACAAGGCCAATTAGGCCAAATTTACAAAGAGACACCTCTCTAATCATACAACCAACCTATGAAAATAATGGGAAAACACTCACCAGCCCTAAAAACCACCAAATCCACCCTTGGTTCGTATATAATCACTTTCCCAAATGCCTATTCATGAAACCTTTGTTTCAAGCCATTCACATGAGGGTTTATTGGAAAAATATATTCCACACCTTCTTAGAACTTGAAACCAATTCAAACACCTTTATTTAGGCATGTACATTCTTAAAAGAACAAGGGATATCACTTACCTCACTATTTTGATAAAACCCTAGCCTTAAACCTCACTTTTCATATTCTTTTCCACTCACAATCTAAAGGGACAATAACTCAAACCCCCTAATTCCTTTCTCCCTTCACAAAACCATCATCCCAGAAGAAAAAAAACCTAACCTATAAAACTCATTCCTTTGAGCAACAGATATCACAAAGGAATGAGTTAGAGCTCCATTTAAAACTTCAAAACCCCAAAATTTGCAAGTTCAAACCGTCCCCTGTAAACTTGCAATAAAATGAGTTTTACTCAATGAAATGCCACCTAAATGGATTAAAAAGAGATAAAACAATCCTCCACAAGTTCACAATGATTTTAAAGCATGGTATAGTAGTACGGGTCCGTACAAACCTGTAATAGATAGGAAAACATAGAAAATTTAAGAAAACAAGGGAAAATTTTGGTATTATTGCCTCAAAATCTTCCAACCAACCATTACATCAATGAAAACCACTTATTTAAACCTCCCCCTTCATGAACCAACCAAATAAACTCCCTACAATCAACTTTCAAACTCCCCATGACCATTGGAGATCAAAAATTTCATTTTTTGAATATTTGTTGACAACATTTTTGCTCAGTTTTCAATATTTGCATTTTTTACTCTCCCTATCACCTTAAACATTAAAAATGGTCTATTTAGACCTTATTCATCATAAGAACATGACCCTACACAAGAAAATTAACATTTTACCTAACTTGACAACTTTTGTCAACCTTGACAATTTTCAACATGATTTACAACTTTTACAATATGGACTCAAAAAACCTTAAAATTTCACCAATTACATTTGAATGGTCACATTGGACCTTATTCGACTCAAAATACCCCTAGATCACCTAGAATCTATCACTTGATCACTTGTTTGCATATCTTGAGCTTCTTGCTCCTGCTCCATACACACCACCTAAAAAGGTTTCCAAGCCTCTTGGAAATTGATATGCAACTGTTCCACCTTTAAAAGCTCCTTCTCTTTGACCTGAAAAAGATACCTTGACTGTAAAATTTAGAAAAATCGCTTTATGATTACCTTTATTAACTTCATGGCCAATTTGATATGGATCCTCTTGATTTGTAGCACATTCTCTAACCTCTCTTCCATTTGTGACTGATATAGGACCAATATCAACTGCCATTTGCCTTATCAATATAGCATTCCCATCTTCATGACTTTTTTCTAGCTTTCCTACTTGCCTCACTCCTTTTTCCTTGAACTTAGGCATCAAATTCACTGTCCTCATAGCCCTTTCACTTTCAAACCTATGCATTACTGTATTATTAGTCCTTGGATTCTTTTCTCTGCCAAGACTTGAATGTCCCTCAACCTTTGAAACTACTACAAGACACCACATTGTGCCAATAAAAATTTTATCAACTTTTCTCAATCCATCTTGCTTCATCATCAACAATTTACCATTAACCTTTACTAGTTTAGTTTCCATCTTCTTCTTCTCATTATTCTTCCCTTCCAACTGTCATCAACCTTTAATGTCGTTGCCTCAACATTTGTAACTTGTTTCAAGGCTGCATACTCCATCCTTTTGTTATTTTCAACCTTCACAAAGTATTTTCTACCCAGCATGATGACCTTTGATTCCCTTGTCTGCTCCCTATCTTCTTCTTGCAATGGTAACAAAGTGAATGAGTTCCCTTCATTCACAATCTAATATGTATTAGCCCCTCCATCATACACAACATGTTTGTCAAATTGCCATGGCCTTCCAAGCAACAAATGGCAACATTGCATTGGTAAAACAACACAGAGTACCCTATCTTTGTATCTTCCAATCTAAAATTCAACTAAAGCCTGCTCATTGACTAGAAGTGATTGATCATCATTTAACCATGACACCTTATAGGGTGTTTTATGAGGAACTTTGACCAAACTCAACTTACCTACCATTTCCTTTGATACTATGTTATCAGTGGAGCCTGGATCAATTACTAACTTGCATACTTTACCTTGCTCTTGTAGGTGGTCTTGAAGAGACTTCTCCTTTGCAATGGTTCTTTTTCCTTGGAGGCCTTCAAAATTTGTCTTTATAACATCAAAACCTCACCAACTTTAGGTGTAGCAACAAGGCTTGGTGAATTGATACTTTCCTCTTCATCTTCTTGCACAATTTGAACTCTCTTTTCACCTTTTCTCCCACTCCAACTTCTAGCAGCACCAAAATTGTTAGGACACTTGAAGACTGGATGACCAAACTCACCACACTTGTAACACCTTGCTCCAATCACTTTAGGATCTATTCCTCTAATTTTTTTTCTTCCACCTCTCCATCCACCTCTAGACTCAGCCACTTGTTCTTTTCCTTTACCAACATCTTCTTGATCTTCTTTGGACTATTTTGGTGTAGAAAAAGTACCCCTACCCCTAGAAGTACTGCCTCTTCCTCTTATTACCTTATCTTGTCTCCTCTTCACTTTATTTTATGCTCTTATAGCCATTTGAAAACAATTCTTCTACTATCTTTGGTGTCATCAAACTGATTTCATCTTGTATGTTATACCTTAAACCATTTAGATAGCTAGCCACTCTTTCTTCACCATCTTCCTAATGCTTTGCTCTTATGCTTAACCTATAGAATTCCTCAGTGTATGTTTGTACATCTAGATCCTTTTGCCTAAGATTTTGAAGTTTCTATAGCAATTGAACATTGAAATCATTAGGAAGGAACTTACCTTTTATTTTTTCCTTGATTCTCTCCCAAGAAGTGATCTTAACCTTTTCCTTTTTTTTCCTTTCTTCTTGCACAAAATTCCACCATAGCAAAGTATGTCCTTTCAACTTAATTTTTTCCTTCTTCACTATGTGTTCTTCATCAACCTCCTCACTTTCAAAGTAATTCTCCATGGATCCTATCCAATCCAAGAGCTCTTCACCATCTTGTTTTCCTCCATACATAGGAAAGTCCATTTTTCCATGTCCATCACCCTTCACAGCCTTTAAAAGCTTCAACATCCTCACATCCTCTAGGTCCAACTCTTCTTGTTCACTAGAGGTCTCTTCCTCTTTAGAATCACTCTCATCCATATACACTCCAATTTTGGACTTCAATACAGCAACCTCCTTCCTCAAGGCTTCTAATTATTTAGCCTGGCTATCAATCTTCCTAGCAACAATGCTTCCTTTAAGAGGCATATTGATTCCTCCAATTACACCCTTTCCTTGCACACAAAATTCTACCTTCTTCCTCAAGGGACCTAATCCCTTTGATTTGATACCAATTGATAGCAACCTAGGTTTTCAAACCCCTCAATCTATCAATTCAAAGGATTTCAAATAACCTTCCTTCACACAAAACCAATTTTGGCTTATTTTCCACTTTCTCACCTAGTCAATCTTGTAGGTCAACAGACTCAAATTTCTCAACTTAACTCTTAGATCTCTTTAACAACCCTTGTAACTAATCATCATTATAGACACCCATTTTAGTCCCCTTCAACATACTTCAAACCCAGATAGGAATTTTTAAGAACAACTTGCACAAAAAAAAAAAAAGTTGTCCACAAGGCCAATTGGGCCAAATTTACAAAGAGACACCACTCTAATCATACAAACAACCCAAGAAACCAATGGGGAAGCACTCACCAACCCTCAAAACCACCAAATCCACCCTTGGTTTGTAGAAACTCACTATCCCAAATACCTATTCATGAAAACCTTGTTTCAAGCCATTCACATGAGGATTTATTGTGAAACTATATTCCACACATTATCAAACCTTGAAACCAATTCAAAAACCTTTATTCAGGCATGGAAATGCTTAAAATAACAAGGTATATCACTACCCTCACCATTTTTATCAAACCCTAGCCTTAAACCTCACTTTTCATGTTCTTTTCCACTCACAATCTACAGGGACAACAACTCAAACCCCCTAATTCCTTTCTCCCTTCACAAAACCATCATCATAGAAAAAAAACCTAACCTATTAGACTCATTCCTTTGAGCCACAAAGATCACAATAGGTGGAATGAGTTAGAGCTCCATTTAAAACTTCAAAACCCCAAAATCTGAAAGTTCAGACCATCCCCTGCAAACCTGCAATAAAATGAGTTTTACTCAATGAAATGCCACCTAAATAGATTCAAAAGAGAGATAAAACAGTCCTCCACAAATTCACAATATTTCAAAGCATGGTGCAGTAGTACAGGTCCATACAGACCTGTAATAGATAGGAAAACATAGAAAATTCAAGAAAATAGGGGAAAGTTTTGGTATTATTACTTCAAAATCTTCCAACCAACCATTACATCAATGAAACTCTCTTATTTAAACCTTTCCCTTCATGAACCAGCTGAATCAACTCCCTACAACCAACTTTCAAATTCCCCATGACTGTTGGGGCTCAAAAATTGCACTTTTTGCATATTTGTTGACAACATTTTTGCTCATTTTGCAATATTTACATTTTTTACTTTCCCTATCACCCTAAACATTAAAAATGGTCTATTTAGACCTTATTCATCATAATAAAATGACCCTACACAAGAAAATTAACATTTTACCTATCATGAGAAATTTTGTCAACCTTGACAATTTTCAACATGATTTACAACTTTTACAATATGGACTCAAAATACCCCTAGATCACCTAGACTCTATAACTTGATCACTTGTTTGCATATCTTGAGCTTCGTGATCCTGCACCAATTCAATTTCATGTGAATATATATATATATATATATATATATATATATATATATATATATATATATATATATATATATATATATATATATATATATATATATATTATGTTAAACATTTAAATGTTCTTTGAAATAAGCTAAAGCGCATATGAAAGTGTTGCCATATAAAGTGAAATGACCAAGTTAAGTGTTCCACACATACAACACATGAGAGAATAAGTCTTTATGTATTTAAAAAATTCATGAGTATTATATGGAATCATTTCCAAAGGGAATCGTTAGTCATTACATGACTTCCTTTGTCAAATCCTATGCATAGAAGAGAGGGCACGTAATATGAAAGGTGACACCAAATTGTTGGGAAGTTTGAAACTGAAAGAAGTATTTTACTGTGCCATAATCCAACACATAGCCTTGAAGGAGCATGATACTTAGTCTTTAGCCACGAGCTGGTTGAGGTAGTCGACTTATATTGCAATAAGGAAACATGTAAGTTGCATTTTTGAGTTTAAATCATTTTTTTCACCGAGATATGAGTGGTTCATATATATATATATATATATATATATATATATATATATCTGTGTGTGTGTGTGTTTACAAACTAGTGTTTTAAGCAACCACATCTCACCATTTGAGCCTAGTTGATGCATTTTTGTGGAGAACAAGTTTGGAAAGCAGTAAGCATGAATTGGACCTATAATTTCGAGCATGTTGATTTTTATTTCTCTAATCCCTTTATTTTAACATGCTATTTAAATATCATAGTTTGTGGAAAGATGATTTTGAATGCATGATAAGCTTATTTTTATGAAATTGGTTTATTTCCTATCTTGGGATAATCTTGTGTGATTCTTGATTGAGTCTTGATCTAGTGAAATTATTTTATTTGGGAATACATATATATACTATAATGGAATTGTGTGGTTATAATGCTATTAGAACTATACTTATTTTATTAAGACTATATGAATGTTGCATGAAAAGTAAAATGTGGAATATGTTGCTATCTTGTAGTACTTTAATGAAAATATAATTTTTTAATATGGGTGGTTAGCTTGGTCATTCCTAGGGTTAGGGTAATACATGGAAAAGGGAGTAACCTAGTTGGTCACTTAGTATGTGTTCATGTATTGTAAACTTGGTTATTCTTGGGGTTAGAATAATCCATGGGAAAGGGAGTAACCTAGTTAGTCAGTTGTTATGTCATTACCTTTTAGACTAAATGTATTTTATGATTGAAAAGAGTCTTTTCCCTAGTGTTTGGGTGTATACTTAATTTGTTGAGATTGGGTGATCCCATAATATTGGTTTACAATTTTTGGTCAAACTAGCCATTGAACTAAATTTTTCTAACTAAATCTTCACTTTTGGGCACCTATAACATCTATACCATGAGGAATTTGAAGATGATGCAAACTAGTGATTTGTGATATTTTGTCTATAGATTCTAAATATATTTTTTTTCAAAATTTTTGGAATTAGATTGCACTTCTTTTTCCATCTCCTTTGAAAATTAGTTTTTATTAGTAAACACCATTTTTAAGGAGTGATGCTCACCATATACAACATAAATTTTTTTTCTATGAAGGATAAACTTCTATTTTTTTTTGAATTTAGATTTGTAACTATGATATCTAACCCTTTCATTTGGTTTCATAGTGTTTTATTGAATATTTTTTACTTAATCAAGTTTCAAAGTCAAACCAGTTACAATTTAGACATAGCTAGATAGTATACAACATAACTTTTTTTGTATGTATCGAAATTCATTTTTTTACTGGATCAAGGACGCCAACACCTAGCCTGCACATATTTTTTAGAATTTTATTTTGACAATCTTCTATTTTTCCACATGTGTAGAACAAAGAGCTTTATTTTTGATGAAAAACCTATGTTTAATCAAACTAAAAAAATATACATAATAAAACCAAAACATATTAAAATTATATTTGTTGGATAGCTTGTTCCAAGGACTACCATCATCCAGTTGGGTCTATGAAGTCTCCTCCATTTTCATCCTCAAATTGAGCTTCGAAGGGGAAAATTATGGAGATTTTTGGTGCCAGAGGAGGAGAAGGGGGTTCGAATGAACCCGAGTTTGAGTGAACCCTCCTTGGAGTTTTGCTCAAACCTAGGTTCGCTTGAACCAGGGTTCAAGCGAACCCCCCTTTCTACAAAGTTTCTCTTTGTTTTTATTCTGGGAAATGAGAAATATGTGGGACACAACATTTAATAGGGTTTGTTCGAAGGGGGGTACAAGAAAACCCCTATTGGGTTCATTCAGACCCTAAGTTCATTCAAACCCCCCAAAGCCCAAAATTTTTTCATGGGGGCATTTTTTACAATTTTGCTTCCTTAACATAATTGTAAACTAATTTTGTGGGATCAACCAATTATACTTTTGGAATGGATCATGAGGTATGGGAAATAATATTGCATTAAAGTATTATACTAAAATTGTCAATTTTTGATGTTATGGAAACCTATGTGGGTAATATGGATTCTTTCTGGGATCAGGATAATTTAAGGATGGGAGTAACCTATATGGCTAGTTGAATCATTTGATTGAAGCTTTACTTTTTTATTTAAGCCATAAATAGGGATTAGCCTATAAGGTTAGTTTAACCATTGATTGATGTTTTACTTCTTGATGGAAGTCATGTTGGGCACCTGGGATTAACCTATGTGGCTAGATTGATTACTTGAATGTTGTATACCTTTGAAATGAAGTTGTTTACTATTGAGTATGGATTGTACCTTGATATGAAGTCTTTTAATGTTGATTATAGGTTATATCTTTGAAACAGAGTCATTTTATGTTTTTGAATTGAATTCATTTAATGTTCTATGTGGATTGGAGTAGTCATGCTTGATATGTATGGAACTTAATTTTTGGTAAGAATCCATGTTTATGCTTTTTGGAGTGGATTAATGTGTGTATATAAGTCATTACCAAGTTGAAAAAAAGGGTGGGTGAATAGATGAATTGCACTTGAGAAGTATTGGGTGTTGAATTCTTTGGCCAAAGTAGCGTAAGTAACCATTACATACTCTGAGAACCCCAATCCTAATACCTGAAAAACAATGAGAACAACACATTAGATTAGAAATTGCAAGTAAGAACAAGGATTCCCCATGTAATCCATTAACATAGCTCAAATTAGGGAAAAGCAATGAAGAACATAATGAAAACACCAAAATAAAGATTGAATCCTAATTAAGCAAGCAAACTCTTGATCCCATGGGGGAATTGGTGCCAATTTGATGTGAAAATTGGCCCTTTCCCAACTCCTATGATGCAAGATTGATGTATGTTGATAAGTGTTGATGAATGATCCACTTTGTTGATGAAGGATGAGTGCTCCAAGCTAAAAACTTGCATAACCTAGCTAAGATGGATGGAATTTGATAGATATTTGAGCATGGTAACTTTGCATAATTTGCGAATGATCAAATGAGGAGAGGAGCTCTTCATTTATAGATGAGATTGAAGGATGAATGTCCAAAATTGAGCAATGTGGGACTAATATTCATCCAATGGAAAGATGCCACTTGTCAACCTATGAGTGGACGAAGGATGTGCAAGTTTTGAGGATTGTGCCAATAAATGCTTATTTTTGAATTTTGAATTTTGTTGAAATGAGTTGCAAGAGGGAAGAAAGAAAGCATTGAATGCCACTTGGCTCAAGGCAAAGGACATGTAAGATAGAGTAAATTCCTTGTTGGATGTACATGTCAACTTGGATTTTTGAATTCAAACTTGAAGGATATTCCAAAAAGATGCCTTGTTGAGAAAATTAGGGATTTAATAAATCAATTAAATCTATTTTCATGAGCACGTGGTAAATGCTGGAGGATGGGGCATGAGAGGGGATTAAATTAATCAAGGTTAATTAATTTAATGAAGGGGGTTAGTTGATGTGACAAATTTGACTTAGATTTGTGGATTTATTTAATTCAAATATGAGAAGAATATGATAAAAGGATTAATTAAATAATGATTTTGATTTATTTAATTAAAAGAGATGATGTTAGATTAAACTAAATAAGGTTTTAATTTATTTAATTTAATAGACAAACTTAAGAGATTTAATCAAATAAAATTAATTATTTAATTAAATAGGGATAATTAGATCAAGATGATTGATTTAATTAACAAAAAGGATGACTTAATCATATAAAATGATTTATTTAATTAAGGGAAATAAATTGATGAATTTAATCAAATAAGGGGATTTGATTAAATGGTTAGATCGAAGGATGATCCAGGATGAAACAATTTTAGTAGTCAGGATCAGATGCACAGTGTCAATCGATATATTTTACGTGTCTAAATTTTGCCCCTCTTTGAAGCAATGCACTTGTTGCGTTGGTTCAAAGAATAAATGATCTCGATCAAAGCTAAAAAAATTTGTTATTTAAAAATTCTTTCCCCACTACTGCCCAGCGAGAGAAAACATGCCAATATATTGCCCCCTCGAGAGATTGGACAAAATTTTCAATTTTTGGGTGATCTCGCGAAAAAAGAGGACAAGGTGCCTGACAAGTCTGCAAAGGCTCTTGGAGGCCAAAAACGTGTCTAAACACAATAAAATAATGTAAAATAGGCCTCGACTGGACAAAAATAGGTTCAATGGTCCAAAACCCTAGTAGGACAACCAATCAGGGTGAAAAACCCTAATTTTTAAGCTTAAAAGGGGCTGGAGGGGTCACTTTCAATTCATTTTCACACACAGCCATCTAGCAACCCTCAATTTGAGCTCTAACCACCTAATGATATGGCACAATGACAACTTCCCATGCATATTTCTGATCGATTTCGGACGTACCAGTGGCTACTCGACATTGGGGCACCGATAAGTGACCCTTACTTGAGCTTCATTTTTCATTTTTAGCCTTCATTTAATGCATTCAAAGTTAGTCATTATGTAGCAGTGCTATATAGCACCGCTTAGAAATCAAACTGTGCCGCTTGGTGTCAAATTGCGCCATGGTGGTGCAGTTTGGAGTTTGAAAATAAACTCCAAATTGTGACGTTGAGCTTGTGGCCAGTGGGGTGGTTTATAAATTGCAATGCGACAGTCCTATATATTTTCAAAGTACGCTGCTAGAAAGGAAAGTGCACCGTGGCAGTGCGCTTTCAGCCTTTTTGTGCCCTAGCATTGGAGTTTGTGATGCCTTCATGGATTGCAACGCTGGAGAGGTTTTTTGGATGCTCGACGAAGAATTTTTAAATTTTTTTAACATGATGACCCTTCCTGATGCAGGATGCGGAAAGGGAGCTCTACTCCCGAGAGCATAGGTTGTGGGATCTATTCGGTTACTTGCTGGACCTGAGCGACAGAGATCAAGATCGGCTTCAAGACATGGGGCTATGGTATATCACCTACGCAACACCCATTTGCACTCACCTAGGGATGTTGTCAGTGCTGGCCAAGAGATGGCATAGTGAGACCTCTTTGTTCCATCTTCCCATTAGCAAGGCCACTGTCACCTTTGAGGACGTTTGGCGCATTTGAGATTGTTGATTCATGGTCAACGAGTTATTTTCAATATGGATGAGGGGCGTAATGCCTACCATAGAGTCCTTTCCACAAAGGATATAATTATTTGAAAGGGGAAGATTGAGCTCGAGTGACACAAGGCCCTGGAACCTCCCTTCCACCTTGTTATTATGTCCATTATTTTGGGTCTCATTGCCCCAGACTGATGAGGGTGATACTTCAGTCCTAGGTGGGGACTTTGCTTGAAGCGCATGGTTCACGATAGGCCAATCTGTTTTGCTTGGGGGCTGATTCTTCTAGCCTCTCTTTACAGGGACCTCCACGAGTATGTCTACATGGATGGAAAAGAACTCGAAGCGGACGTGACTCTTTTTCACGTATGGGCATGGGAGCACATTGTTGTCCTCTGGCCACAGATTGTTATAGTTCTGATGATTCCAGACGATCCCATCATGTAGCGCTGCAGAGGAAGTGTGTCCTTTACACACACAGGTGAGCACAAGATCCCCTACTGGAGGATGGTCTTGGAAAAGATGTAGGTTTTCACATGGCATCTGTACCTTGGTTAGCCTGGATGGGCCGGCGATACAGATCAACTCTTTTTGGACTGCCTCATGCAGGGGCGAGAGCATACTATGATTGAGAGATATCTACCTGGGCATGTGTAGCATCAGTTTGGTGAGCCCCAGGATCGACCAGATGATGATTATGTGGTTGTCTTCACCCACACCATGGCACATGTATCATGGGGGCAGCATATTCCTACCCCCAAGGCCGTCAATAGTTTCAGACAGTTGGTGGCTCGACCATGGGCCTATGATCAAAGGCCTACATATCTAGGTGTGACATAGGCATACAGGGATTGGTTTCGGCCTCCCCTACATTTGACGATTCCAGGAGCAATCCCTAATCGACAGAGAGTGAGAGGCAGAGGGGGAGGACGAGGATGGAGGGATGGTGCACAATAGGAGCAAACGGTCGGGCCCCCAGTTCAGCCAGGTTAGGCAGATGTACCGATGTCGGATCAGGAGTAGGTGCCACCAGGTGTACCACCATAGGATGAGGATCAACCTCAGGTACAACCTCCATGAGCACAGCCAACAGTGCAGCCAATCGGACAGGATCCCTGAGTTGCATTGATTGCGCAGTTACAGGCTCAGGTCCAGACTGTGACAGCTGAGAGGGATCAGGCTAGGACTGAGAGAGATCAGCTTAGGACCGAGAGGGATTAGGTTGTACAATAGAGATAGGCTGTAGAGCTACAGGCAGCCACATAGGTGGGCCATAGACAATAGCTAGAGAGCATGGAAGCCTCCTCCTCCCAGGGTACAGTGTCCATTCGATCTTACAGGGATGTCATCTGAGAGGCTAAGCATTACCGAATGTATTATCATGAGGCCATACCCAAAGCAGCATGGGTCCTAGAGTACTCGCATCGGACCAGCCATAGACCAGCAGAGGGTCACGGTGACAAGGGCGAGGGCAACATACAGGGGGATAGACCTTGATCGAGATGATACTTTTTGTGCCTTATGGGCTCCTTTTTGATAGCTCGATGGGCCTTTTGTATTGATTGACATACATGTACAATGATCCAATTATTCTATTCTATGATAGTTACATTATTGACAATATATATGAGCCGATGATTTTGATATGATGTGATGTGATGCCATTTATTTATGCATGTATGGATGATTTTATTTCTATATGTTGTGCAATGTTGTTATGGTGCTATATGATGTATTTATGGATGCATTTATTTCTGATGATGTATGCATTATGATTATGACTAATAGATCTATATTATGTCAACTTATGATATGTAGATGTATTTATGTGATGTGTAATGATGCAAAATGATATGATATGTAATATGCAATATGCAAAATGATATGGAAAATGATCTATGGTGTATACGCGAAATGATGTGAATCATGCTTATAAAATGAAATGATTATGGATGAATGTACGCTTTGCATGCAATGGATTTTTTATGATCTTATTTATGCTTATAATGATGTGAAATGATTGATGCAATGAAATGTTAAAATGATCATGATGCTATTTATGAGATGACAAGGATGATTAATGCAATGTGAATGCAATGGTTATGTTTTATATGATATAATGCAAAATGAGATGGTTTTCTAAGATGCTTAGAATAACAAATATTATTATCCTAAACATATTGAATGATAATGTAATGCATGTGATCCATTTAATGAGATGCACTATATGCAATGATATGACGATGTTTTATACAAAATGAATGAAATATGTGAGATGACCTTATGATGTTATGTAAGTATGTATGCAATAGATTATCTATGATGCTTATGTATTTATTATGTATGATTATGTAATAGGTGGTAATGTTAATGCAAATGAATGTTATGTGATGATCTATGTGATAAATGAAACGTGGTGCAACAAATGAATGTAATGTAATGAGAAAGGGATATGCTAATTTATGGAAAATGCTTATAATGACAAGGTTATATGATGATGAAATGCAATGCATGAGTTTCCTATATGATATGTTTATACAATATGCTAATGATTTGTGGATGCAGAATCGATGACGATAAGGATGATGATCAATTGTCATAGTACCTTGTTAGCGTGATAAGCAAGAAGGGATGAAAGAGAAGAAGTCATTTCAACAAGACTCAAGATGATAATGCAAATGATGATTACTTGCCGAGGAGTTGGGATTTTCAAAGGGCCAAATTTCCTTATGTTTAATAACACACGTGGTATGATGCATCAAGGTATAGAAAACCATGATGGCGTGGTACCTAGTGTAATGGAATTTGACTTGATAAATAGATAGGAGTATCCTTGTTCACACCTGACATATGGAAACCTTGCTAGGATGCACTTTAGAAGTTTCAAGCACCTCAAACCAAAACATAGAAAGGTATAACCTATCAATGCAATAGTCAACAAGCTGCCCAAAACCTCCTCCATACATACCTAAAAAAGCAAGTATTCACCAAGGTTATATTACAAGAACATCCAACAAGCACAGCAGACAAAAGATAATGATCATTTCCCCATTCCTATTTCTCTAAATCCTCTTGTTTGGATATCATTGAGAAGTCCTTGGAATGAGCGCAATAAGATAAATCAAAAGGATAAAGACCAAGTAAACAAACAAGCTGATGTTCTTCAATATCACTAACCAAAAGGGAATTTGTTTTTAAGGATAAGAACTAAAACTATTGCCAAAAGATAATGCCCATTGTAGGAAGGATTCATCCTAGGACATGTTAGTGGATGGCGGCATGCCATTTTGTTTATCCAAAGCATTCTTTCAAATGATTGATATGGGACCAACTAGATGATAGGTTATCGACATAAAGAGTTGACCAACTTGTTTATGTACTGACTTAGACCTAAGATTTGATGTTTTGAGTTTTCACTTTTCACTTGCTAAACTTGTTTCTGACTATCTTACCAAAGATTGAGGATAATGATTGTTTATTATGAATGATGTTATTGCGGGTGCAAGTGAGATGGGATGGATGGATTTTTTCAAATATTTGGATGTTTTTGATCTTTTTGAGATGTTTTGAGGCTGTTTTTGGTATTTTCAAGATTTTCAAATATTTTGATTTTTGATTTTTTGATGTTTTGGGTTTTTTCGAGATTTTGACCAAGAGACTAACCTAAAGACCTATCCTAGGGGCCTCGGGGCTAATCAACAGATGAGCCTTGCCTATGTTATACATGAAAAGACCACGTAGTTCGACTAACGAGTTGACCGATTTACAGATGATGATATACATGATGAGATGTTAGTTTATTATGATGGACGCCTAAAGGACTAACCTAAGTGTCTCGGGGGATGATCAAAGATCAACCTTGCCTACGTTCAAGGCTCAGAGATGATGTAGTTCGACAAGAAAAATTTGTTTTGGTTTTTTGACTGACTTTTTGACCTGTTTTGGGATTTTTTGATGTTTTGATGTTTTTGGATTTTCTGATTTTTTTATGTTTTTGGATTTTCTGTTTTGAGGATTTTAAGACTATACGCGAATCCAATCCAATAAGAACATGCCCCCAGTGTGATGCAATAATCTACTCTGATAAAGGCAGGACAAGTTGACCTTGAGGATGGGCCAAGTAGTACTAAGAGGGATCATGATACGAAAGTAGGACCAAGCTATGGTGTGGATGTGGGTGGATGAGTGATTGGTGGAGACCCAAATGCAATGGATGATGGAAGCATAATGGATGAATGATGCAGAACAAGCCATAAAGATCCTAATGGATGGAAAGTTCTTATTTACACAAGGTGCCTATTTGCTAGGTTTCACCAAGGTACTTTCCCAAAGTGCCACTGAAGTGGTTTTCACTAGAGGAGGATTTTTTTCTCTTTACTATTTTTTATCCTTTTTTCTGATTTTTTTTTTGTCACCAAGATGTTCGCTGCTGTGTTTTACAAAGTAACCATTTTTTAGGAAATTTTCAATTTTTGGATTTTTTGGTTCTATACCTTGAAAGATTTAGGCATAAAACTTTTTGAGGTGAGAGCTATTCATGGGCTCTTGCAGGGGTTCCCCTTCGTGTGTTGATAACTAATATGCCCCTAACTTATAACTTGTTGTGATAACGAATGGTCCCAACCAATTAGGTTCAAATTTTCCTTTGCTACTTGGGTTCGGGACATTCTTCTTATTCTCTTTTAATACCAGTTCTCCGACTTGAAAAATCTTGCTTCTGATTTTCTTATTGTAGCTCCTTTTAAGTCTATTCTAATAGACTTGCAAATGATTCAAGGCATCTATACGTCGCTCATCCAATAGTTCTAGCTCATTTAGTCTTGATACTGTGTACTCTTCATCTATGATGAGGTTTTGCAGTGATATCCTGAGTGATGGGAGCTCGATCTCATGGGGAGTATTGCTTCTGATCTATAGACAAGGGAGAAAGGGGTGGCATCGGTGGGTGTGCAGATGCTGGTTCGATAGGCCCAAAGGGAAAGATTAAGTTGCAAATTCTAGTCACGACCTACGTAATTGACTATTTTCTTAAGGATTTTCAGGATAGTCTTGTTTGTAGCTTCTGCTTGGCCATTGCCTTGGGGATAGTATGGGGTGGAGAAGTGATGTTGGATTTTGAATTTTTCACATAAGTCATAGACCTCTTGATTCTTGAATGGTGTCCCATTATCTAAGATAATGGTTTGTGGAACACCATGGCAGCAAATGAGATAGTTCAGGATGAACTTTGATATTTGCTTCCTAGTTATATATGTCATTGGTATGGCTTCCACCCACTTAGTAAATTACTTTGTTGCGGTTATGATCAATTTGTGGTTGTTAGATGAAGTGGGCATGATTTTTCCAATGAGATCAAGTCCCCACTACGAAAAGGGCCATGGTGTGACGATACGATGAAGCTCTTGAGTTGGAGCATTGATGAGGTCCCCATGCTACTAACATTGTAGACATTTTCTAGCATAGTCATGTGCTTCTCACTCCATTGTGGGCCAATAATACGCCATCCTCAGTAGTTTCTTGGCTATGATCATTTCACTCGAGTGTGAACCATAGATACTGTTATGTACTTTAGTTAGAGCAGTTAATGCCTCGTCAACATTTAAGTAGTGTAGCAGGGTTCCTTCTATGCTTCTACAATATAGGGTATCTCCTAGGATGACGAATTGGGATGCCTTTTTTACAAAGGTCCATTTTAGGTTTGAAGGTAAGTCGGCGGGTATGACTCCTATTTGAAGGTATGTGTAAATGTCGTAGTACCAAGGATCACTGGGACCAATGATTTCGCACACAAATTCTAATTTTTGTACCTTAAATGCAGGCATGAGAAGCTACTCTATCAGGAATTTATATTTTGGAACATTGTGGGGGATATCCAGTAAGGATCCAATTGTTGCCATGGCGTCTGTTGCTCTGTTGTTGGTTCTAGGAACCTGCTCAAATGTTATTTTGATGAAGGATTCTTTGAGAGTCTCCATCAATTTTTTGTATGGAGTGAGCTTGTCGTCCTTGGTCTGGTATTCATCATTCACTTGATTTATTATCAACTGAGAGTCTCCATATACTTTGAGAGCTATAATGCTCCACTACACCGCTATTCTGAGACCAATGATTAAAGCCTCGTATTCTGCAATGTTATTGGTGCATGGAAATGCTAGTTTGTAGGACCTTGGTATGCAATCCCCTTGTGGGGTGATAAAGAAGACATCGGATCCTGATCCATGATGTGTGTATGAGCCATCAAAGTACAGTTTCCAGTGGTTCGCTATGTTGAGACTGAAAATAGATTCATCTGGAAACTTTGAGATGAGAGGATTCTCTGAATAGATTGGTGCTTCTACAAGTTGGTCTACGATGACTTGG